>CAUYQU010086625.1:0-19394 GCA_963574635.1 Cheracebus regulus
ATCATGCCTGTGGGTCCTGCTGTACCTAAAGGGAAAAGGGCCCCACGTGCTAACCAGGAATACCATCTCCTGAAGGAAAGCAGGATCTCAGACTCTTATAGCCCACTGTGGCTTCGGACCCAAGGCCTGGCCTAGGCTGCTAGCCTAATACTGCAGGAGGGGCCTCTCTTCCAAGCCCCACCCTAAGGGTTAGCCCTTGGCCAAATCTGCCATCTGGGCCCAGCCAGGCTTTTCTGACTAAATAAGCAATAAGAGGCTCTAAGCTGAGTTGCGAGGACCCTTTCCGCCCTCCCTTGGATCTTCCTGTTTTTCCAGATGGAGGAAGAGCATGTGCCGCCCCCTTTCCTAACAGGCTTGTCCAAGTGCTTGGTGTGGGACCCATGACCAAAGCCCAGGATGGCTTGGTGGGAGTGTCCCTGCTGTGTCTGCATGAAGCCCCTGCTTTCTAGGCCTCACTCCCATCAGAACCCTGCCTGCCCACCTGCAACTCCACAGCAATGCTCTTCCCACTTTCCCCAGAGAAGCAACTCAGCCAAACCTAGGCAGGGTCCATTCATGTGGACCAGAGCCAGCCTAGTCGTTATTTGCTGTCGGCTTTCCATTTCACCATGTGTCAGGGCGAGGCTTGATTGTAAAATTTGCTCCTCAGAGGAAATCGGGCCAGACTCAATTTTGGAGGGCAAGGCAAGGGAGGAGGCCACTTCATCCCGGACTCTGTTTTAGGGCTTCCCACCATCAGCCCCTCCCACTTGAGACTGGTCTTTGGGAGGCAATAGGCCACCATGCCTGGTCAGCACCAGTTCAAGCCATGCCAGGAATCTGCCTACCTGCCAGGTTCAGTTCTTTTAAGGTGCCTCTTCAGGGACACACTGTGTCTCTCTGATTGGGCTTCTAAATCAAAAGCCTGATGTTCGTGTCCCTCTCATAGGGGGAGCTTTGGACACAGGACCAGTTCGGAAAAGGGTCAGGTAAGGGTTTCCACTCTGCACATTGTAGAGGGGACACTCTGTAGGCCCATGGGTCCCTTACTAGAGAGGTTGAGTGAATTTGCCTTCGGTTAACCTGGGACCTTCTGTTTAGCTCCTTCCTGCCTCCCAAAGATTTTAAGCATTTTGTAAATGTATAAACTCACCTCTGGTAACAGTGGCCCAGACGCTGCTTTGCGCTAAAAGCATGGAAAGTCTAAAGGCAGTCTTTCCCTGGGAAACGGATGCTAATTCTACTCTGCTGCCCCTGCCTGTTCTTGAGGCCTCATTTAGAAAGAAAGTCCTCTCAGAAGGCTGTTCGGCCCCCAGCGTCCTAGCCAGGCTAACTATATGAGAAAGTAAGTCCATTTTCCCCTTCAGCTCCTCAGTGGGTTACTTAACCACTGTTCTTCCTGGGTCCCTTTTTTCTAAACAGGTTTAGTTCTTTTTCTCCTTTTTTCTAAATGCCAGTAAATATCTACACTCAGCCAGGGAAGAGGAGGCCAGAGGTTGGGCCAGCTGCCCCATTCTTTTAATGTTGTAGGGCCTGCCCCTGGAGCGGACCCTCCTCTTTGGGCCTTGTGAGCTGCTTTGCTTATCATGTTCCATCTCGTGCCGCTTTCCCCTTCTAGATGCCATTTGGAGGGTAGGGGATCTGCTTCCCACTGTGACTGGGCTATGGGATTCTGACTACCTTGCTTACAGATTTCATGGTTTGATAAATTTGTTGTATTCAAAAACTTGAAATGTAGGACGCCATTAAGTGTCTGTTTATATTTTTGCAATATTTGTATTACTTACAATTAATTAATAAAAGTGGGTTTAAAAAACCTATCCAGGAATATCAGCTGCCGCCGACCTTGCCGGTGTTCACTGGGCCTTTAGCAAGCACCGCCTTTCTCGCAACCCCTTTGGTCATGAAGCAGCCGCACCCCCATGCCGAATGGGGCGTTGCACCTGCTGGGAGGCCAGCCGCAGATGCTGCACAGGGCTTCTCCTCAAGGTTACACAAGTTCTGCTATGTTCAACCCCATTGCAGTCAGGTGCTTAGCAAGCATATATGCTTGATGTCCTATTGACTTCTGGGCATGAACCAGAAGCCTTAAGGGAATGAAGTCTTTTTTTGTTGTTGTTGAGATAAGAGGCTTGCTTTGCTGCCCAGGCTAGGGTGCAGTGGCGTGATCTCGGCTCACTGCAACCTCCGCCTCCTGGGTTCAAGCAGTTTTCCTGCTCAGCCTCCCAAATAGCTGAGACTACTGCGCCAGGCTAACTTGTATTTTTAGTAGAGACGGGTTTTCACCACCTTGGCCAGGCTGGTCTTGAACTCCTGACCTCAGTCCTGTGGTCTGCCTGCCTCCGCCTCCCAAAGTGCTGGGATTACAGGCATGAGCCACTGCACCTGGCCCTGGGAATGGAGTCTTGATTCTTCTCTGCTTCTCACTGACTCCCAAACCAGGAACCTTGAAGCTGAGAGTGCAGCATGGTTCCTGGCACACAGTGGGCACTCAAATATCAACTGGTTTACCATATGACTAGTAGAGACCCCAACGAGCAAAACTGTGGCCTAATAGAATTCTCCTGGCCTCTCTCCCAGACTTCCCCTCCCTTTGAGAAATGCCAGAAGCTTCTTAGGGAGGCTCTTGCCAGCCTACACATCACAGGCACTCACAGGGCAGCTCCAGCCTCTGCCTCCTGTCATCACCATAATGCATCCATATCTACACAATATGGCAGATTTCATATCCTTCCACCCTCTTTCCTGCATTATTGATGGGCTGTGTGCACTTTTAAAAAAATCAATTAGATCAGGGCGTGGAGCTGGAGCTAAAAGAGAAAAGAAGCCTTTAAAAGTCTGCTCTTGTTTGCTGTTTTGAATAGGCACAGATAAAGCTTTCCCTCTGGTTTGAATAAGTCAAGCCCAGTGCTAGATTGGCTCTGATTGGCCAGTACTAGGAAAATGCGGTTAAGATGCAAACACAAGCAAATATAACCCAGTGTCTCTGTGGCCATCACTAAGCTAAGGCAGCAGGACCTAGAGTCTCCTGCTTTGGAGTGGTTCTTCAATACTGCTGCTGCTTACTCGCCGGGAAACTGGGAAGACTGGTGAGCAGGAAGGCAAGGTAAGGTCTCTGATTTGGGGGGGCATGCCAGTTAATCCTGAATGAGGAAGAAATGAAAGGAAGAGGAGCCTGAGAGTCCCTTGCCTTGTCTTCTGAGATGAGGGTTTTAAAATGAACCAGGAGTCTGGCCAGTTTTGCAAACTTATTGTTGAGAAGTAGAAGCCCTTAGAACCGAACATATAGGGCGCATTCTCAAAAGCTGGGAAAGACAGACCCCTTTCACCTATCCTTAGAGAAGGATGGTCTGGAGCAAGGCAGGAGGAGTCAAAACCAGCTTCCTGGCCCACAGAGGTGGCTCACACTTGTAATCCCAGCACTTTGGGAGGCCAGGGCATAAGGGCTGCTTGAGCCCAGGAATTGTAACTTGTGACCATCCTGGGCAAAACAGTGAGAACCTCTCTCTACAGAAAATCAAAAAAAATAAGCCAGGCATGGTGGTGCACACCTGTGGCCCCAGCTTCTCAGGAGGCTGAGGCAGGAGGATCACTTGAGCCCAGGAGGTGAGATTGAAGTGAGCTGTGATCATACCACTGCACTCCAGCCTGGGTGACAGGGTGAGACCCTGTCTTAAAAACAACAACAAAACAGCTTCCTCTGCTCAGGGTCCATCCATAAGGGCATCTCTGAGAATTAAAGGCCACTGGCTTTTAACTTGAAATTCCAAAACTGTACCCCCACAAGGGGTTTCGCAGACCTCTCAAAGGATACTGAATTAGAATTAGGGAGGAGAGAAGGAGAGACCCAGCTTTAGGAGACTTTAATGTCAGAATTGTGTTTTCCGTGTGTTCCAGTGGGGCAAGAACTCCCTTCCTGGAGCCTATCCTCTCTTGCATTTGGGGTGCCTACACCAGTGAGCTCCTTGATTCTTAAATTCCTGCTGGGAAATGGGACAGGATTCAGCCTCTGAGGCTCACAGTCCTAATTAATGCCGGCTTTTACCAAGGTGACAGTTCTCTATCTCCAAGGAATGAATTCACTGGCCCTTGTCCCCTTCCCCTAGTTGGCTCATGGCTTTTGCCTTTAATGCCTGCTGCATAGGGTCTGAAGAAAACCCAAACCCCATATATATCCTGGCAATTCTGAGCAGCACAGGGTGGGGCAGCACAAGTCATCAAATCAAATTCTCAAACACTGGCTGCTCCGCGCCACTGCCTTGCTTTAGTCCTGCTATAGCAATAGACAAAGGGAGTTTGCTTTGTGATTTATGGTTTTTTGTTGTTGTTTTGCCAAAGTCCATACTAGATAATGGTACATGTTTTCCAAACTTGGCTTTGTCCATCAAGGTTCACGAAAAGAATGGTCAGACATGTTCCTCTTAACAAAAGCAGTATGTCCCCACATAGCAAAAATCCATACAGTCCTCTGTGGGTGAAAATTTTTAAATGTTATGTAAATCCATCAACCCCATCCTTTTTCCTTTGCTTCTCGGGAGAAATAATCTAGTTTACATTAATTATTCATGTCATTAGATTTCAAGCTCCTTGAGAGCAAGAAGTAGATATTTTACTTCTATAAAGCCTCTACGTGACCGGGGACATGGGTAGGTCCTTCATTACCCAAGATGCTCCTTGAATACAGATGGTGCACAACCCACACAGACTCAGATCTTTACCACTTCCTCCCTCTCTCCACCCTGATTTGCCCAGTCCTGAAGGAGCTGGAGACATCTAAGTGTCTGAGGTTCACACTTCCACAAAGAAGCTTGGGTCTGTGTGGGAAGGAGAGAGGAAGCCATCTGTCCGCAGGCCAGACCAGGCCACACCCTGCTGGCACCCAGAACCCTTTGTCCCAGGCCCGCCCTGCCATTTTATTTTCCTTTGCTTCTGGAAAGCACAGGGAATATAATAGTCATATGACAAAAGAGGGAAGGGTTGAGTTTTACAATAGTTTACTTAAAAAAAAGATAAAAGCCAAAGAGTAGGTCAAAGTTGACTGTGGAGAAGGCCTTGCAAGCAGGGAACTTGGAAAGAATGAGAGGGAATGAGAGTGAGAGAAGGCAACTCAGTTTGGAAATACTTTTCCTGACTAGCTTTTCTGTCCAAATGCCACTGAACTTAGACTGGTTTAGGAAGGGTCGTAGTACATCAAAGTGGCTAGAAGCACAGGTTTGGGGATCAGATAAGGATTTCATTCTAGTGTGTGATCTTGTGCAAGTTATTCAGCCTTTCTAAACCTCAAATTCACACAATGTAAGATGAAGAAAATCACCTTCTGAAAATTAGAGAGAACATATGCAAAGTGAATCAATACAGAGCTTAACATATTTATCACCCCTTTGGTAAATAACCATGAGCTCTTAAGGGCAGAGGTAGGTGGGAAGCAGAACTCATGGATGGTAATCCCCAGGTCAGCCAGGCTTACCATGTGCACTTGAACGAGTCCTTGTCACTATCACTGTGAAATGGTGCAGGGATGCACCACGAGGGTGTGGCAGGATGGCTGACAAGAGACTGGGAAGTAACTTAGCAGAAAAACTGGATTGACGCCCACTATGGTGAGGGGCATCATCTCCCCTCTTGCTCTGTGACATTTCAGTCCTGGAAAGACAAGCACCATGTCTCTGAGCAGTGCCTTCAGGGCTGTGGACAACGACCCTGGGATCATCGTCTGGAGAATAGAGGTGAGCTGGGCTGGAGGCACCTTACTTATGACCATGGGCATCTGGAAGCAGAGTCTGGCTGCCTGGGGCTGCTAGGCAACAGCCCACCAGCACCCCTTAGCCTGTGGTTTGAGGACAGTGAGAGCCAGCATCAAAGTACTTGTTTCCCATCCTTCACCTCTCCTGGGTGCTCAAAGCAGGTGGTTGGCAGGTGGAGGAAATGCTCAGCCCCAGAGAACAGGGCTTCAGGCGAAAACAAGCTTGTCCTTTATCCAGCCACCTGCTCAGTGAGTCTGCACTTGCAGGAAATGCCCTAGAAAGACAGGTGGGACCTAGCCAGCAGACTCCTGGCAGCTTCCATCAGAGAAATGGAACATGTCTTCCACAGGGCACCCTGGCTCCTATAGAGCATGGGGAGCACTGAGGGGGCACTGCAGAGATGAGGCCCTGTTCATCCCATCTCCACTTGGGCTTGAGCCCTCTGGGTGGCTGTGAGCTCCAGCAATCCACAGCTGGGAACCACCCTGGCCTGGGTAGCTCCACCCGCCAGATATGAGGATTCTTCCCAACCCCCGCCCCAGCCCAGTCAGTTGCTGCTACATAAAACCCAGAGGTGACGCCTCACTTCACTATTCTCAGCCAGGAGGGGGAGTCAGCTCTCCAGCAAGCCTCGCAGAGACTGAGGCCCAGGTCACTTCCATTGTTTTAAGGCTTCCAGTTTCCTTAAAAACTAGCAGGTACGAAAACAGGGTTACCAGAATTGCAGTATATTTAACATGTAACACATTTTATATAGAACACACACAAGTATGGCTGCAAGTTTCCCTCATCTGGAGAGAGTAATGAAAATCTACATCGAGGGTGTGTTAACAGCCCTCCAGGGCCAAGCCACACATGCAGTGACAAATCAGAGCCCTGACCCAGTCTCCAAATATAAGACACTTGGCACAGAGCCCTGCTGACCGATGGCACTCTCCAAACGTTATCCTCCACCTTCCACAGCCCAGCAGAATCCAAGTGTTCTTTCCTACATGGGCCTGGGCCAGCACCCAGCAGGCAGCATTGGGAAGAGTGTTGGAGGTGCTGGCACAACAGCTCAGAGAAGGGTTTGTACTTGGTTGTTTATATCCAGCAAAGGGCTGGAGGTGGCTCACAGGCTTCCCACAATAGAGCGAGATGAGACCGGGTGGGAAGTTGAGAGGAGACTAGGGTGAGGGGAGAGCAGGACAGGGACCCAGATTCAGATCTGGGGTGATGCAAGCAGAGCTCACAGAAGCCAGAGAGGTGGCCACATTAACCCCGTGGCTGGCTGCCTCTCATCCTATAAGGTCACCAGAAACATCTTTCCTTCTCCCTACCACCTGCACCAAATGACAGAAGAGAGGGAGGCTTGTGGGGAAGGGAGGCAGGAGGGGATGCAGCCTACACCCACCCCTTGACCTTCCAGAAAATGGAGCTGGCGCTGGTGCCCGTGAGTGCCCATGGCAACTTCTATGAGGGGGACTGCTACGTCATCCTCTCGGTGAGTACCCTCCTCCCCACTCCTGTGAGCTTCTCCCCTGGGGCCAGTTCTTGAGTTCTACAGAGAGATGTGCTGGTGAGGGAAGGCAAGTAGTCCCTGGTATCCATCTCAATGGTTCCTCAGCGCTATGCAGAGCAGACCTCTAGTCTGACTACCAAAGGCCATCATTAGGCCTGGGGTTTTAATTCCGCATCAAAGGATGTTGGGAGGGCCCTCCGTATGAACCTCAGTGAGCCACCTACAAGCAGCACTTCTCCCAGGCCTAGCCCCACATTAAAGTGGTGTGGAGGAAGCCCAGATATAGGCAAGGCCTGTCTCCAGCCTCAAAGTGCTCATTCCCATGGAGGAGACTCACATGAATGGTGCTGACAGGGCTATACAGGTGTAACAATCAGTACTGTGCCAGCTGTGTGAGTGCAAGGGGCCAAGGGGACCTGTGAGGTAAGCTGAAACCTGGGTGGGAAAAGATGCCCATTGGTTTCTATTTATTTGGGGAACAACAAGCTGTCAACTTTCTCCAAATGTGAGGAACATTTGGGCTGCCAAAGCTTATACCATGATTGCAGATCTGCTCAGGGGGCCAGCGCGGCTCCCACATCCACTGCAGGAGAGAGGGCCCTGAGTCTGCCAAAGGCAGGCACATGTGCTGCATTCTCCTCCTGCCAGAGGGGCCAGCAGCAAAGGGGAGGTGAGCTGGCCCCTGATCTGATCTCTCTGCTACTTCCCAGACCCGGCGAGTGGCCAGTCTCCTATCCCAGGACATCCACTTCTGGATCGGGAAGGACTCCTCCCAGGATGAGCAGAGCTGTGCAGCCATCTACAGCACACAGCTGGACGACTACCTGGGAGGCAGCCCTGTGCAGCACCGAGAGGTCCAGTACCATGAGTCAGACACCTTCCGTGGCTACTTCAAGCAGGGCATCATGTGAGTAGGGATGCACAAGCAAGGACAGAAACAGCAGTTTACAGAAGAGGAAGCCCAAAAGGCCAAAATGCATATGAAGAAAGTAATCAGAGAAATGCAAATCAAAACAAAGCTGTCACTTCCGCCTACTAGAGTAGCAAATTAAACAGCTGGGAGGTGCCAAGTGTTGGCAAGGCTATGGGGAAATAGGAGCCCTTGTGCCCTGCTGGTGGAAGTGTAGACTAGCACAGAATCCTGGAGAGTAGTCAGGGCCACTTGCAAATCCCACTCCTTCGTGTGTAACTCACAGAAATCCTCATGTACCCAGGTCCATAAAGGCATGTGGACCAGACTGTTCATAGCAGCCTCATTAATGGTGTTAGGAATCTGCAGGCAACGTAGGTGTCCATCACTGGGAGACTGGACATGGACACCACGTAGTAGTATGCAGGAGCCAGAAGCAACAGACATGCCTAACACAGGACAGAGCTCGCAACATGGTGCTTAGCAGGACAGGCTGGGCATAGTGGCTCATGCCTGTAATCCCAACACTTTGGGAGGCTGAGGCGGGAGGACTGCTTGAGCCCAGGAGTTTGAGATCAGCCTAGGAAACATAGTGAGACCCCAAAAAATGTTTTGTTAAAAACCTAGCCAAGCCTGATGGTGCACTACTGTAGTCTTAGCTACTCTGTGGGCTGAGGTTATCAAGCCCTCCATTATCAAGCCTGCAGCCCCTGATGAGCAGCACTTGAGCCTGGGAGGTCAAGGCTGCAATGAGCCACGACTGCACTACTGAACTCTACCCTGGGTGACAGAGTGAGACCCTGTCTTTAAAAAAAAAAAAAAGGTGGTGGCGGGGGCATAGTTTACTGGAATGAAAATAAAAACAACAGAATGGAAGCGTACATGCGGGAAGGAGTGGAAATAGGGCATGCAGATAAAGGGAATACACAGACCCATAACACAAGAGAGGGAGTGCAGGTCAATGATGATGATATTTCACCAATTAAGAAGTTTAACTCAAAACTTTGCCCTTGACATTAAAACGAAAAGAGGAATTCCAATGAGCTTGAGAATTGTGAGGCCGGGCCAAGATCAACTTCTTGCAGGTCGGCAGTCTCCACTGACTGAGGCCCTTCTGGGCACAGAGGACCACACTGAGCCACTGGGGAAGCCAAGGACAAAGCCCCTCTGCTCCAGGGTTACCTTCTGCATTCCCTTAAAGTTTAGGACCCCTGGCTTGGAGGCTGGGCTGGGCTGTGCCAGGGTCGGGGAGCTGATTCCGAGGGTAGGTGGTCTTAAGCCTATGGAGTCATTAATGCTTCTGCTGCAGCCCAACTTGTGCCCTGCTCCAAGTGACACACTGACATTCAGACAGTTCCTGGAACAAAACAAGCCCTCTGTGCTGCAGGGGTCTTCATTACTGATGTCTCCTCTGCCTGGAGCACTATTCCTCTGGGTATTGGTTCATTTTCCCTGTAGTATCTCATCTCAAATGTTACTTCTTCAGAGAAGACTGCCCCGCCTTGCTACCAGAAAGTGACTCATCCAGTCTACTTGTAGGGCAGCAGCTGCCACCGTCTGTATTTACCTTGTTGATGTACTGTCATCATCACACCAGTGAGGCTGCATCTGTGTAATTCACCACTGTCTCCCAGATCCTAGCACATAGCAGGCACTCTAATAACTAATGCGTGTTCCCTCAGCTACAAGAAGGGGGGTGTCGCTTCTGGTATGAAGCACATGGAGACCAACACCTACAACGTGAAGCGCCTGCTACATGTGAAGGGAAAAAGAAACATCAGGGCCACCGAGGTCAGTCCTGCACACTGTCCGCCCCAGGCCCAGGGCTTCTCCACCTGGCACCTAAGAATTCCTCCTGAAAACTGTTTACCCCTCATCTATAGGTGGAATTGAGCTGGGACAGTTTCAACCGAGGTGATGTTTTCTTGCTGGACCTTGGGAAAGTCATCATCCAATGGAATGGCCCAGAGAGCAACAGTGGGGAGCGCCTGAAGGTATGGCTTCCTAGCCTTAGCCCTCTCTCAAGTTCCTCTTTTTTCTTCCCTCCATGCTGGCTTTTCCCCAGGAATCAAGGTGGAGTCCTGCCTTTGAGTGAAATCTGTCTTGGAGACAGGCCAAGTGTATGAGTTTGTGACTCACCCTGGACTCCTCAGCATCCTAATAACTCCTGTGTCTGGGATCTAGGCTGCTTTCCCCAAAGACATCAGACAGAAAGGGGTCCCAGAGGAGCTGAGGGCTTCCTTGGGCTTCTTTGACAGGCTATGCTTCTGGCAAAGGATATTCGAGACAGGGAGCGAGGGGGTCGTGCTGAAATAGGAGTGATCGAGGGAGACAAGGAGGCAGCCAGCCCAGAGCTGATGAAGATCCTTCAGGACACCCTTGGCCGACGCTCCATTATCAAGCCTGCAGTCCCTGATGAGATCATAGATCAGCAGCAGAAATCAAATATCATGTTGTATCAGTGAGTAGCTAAACCTGACTTTAGCTGGAAGCTGGGGTCGGGGGGGGAAGGTGTCCCCTAGAACACCAGCCACCTCTGCTTGGCTCCTTCTTTTGGGTGTAGCCATCTGGTTTTCTTCTCAGTCCTTTCTAAATGCAGCTCCTAGAAAGCTTGGAGATCCCCCACTCAACGAGGCAGTTGTTCTTTTTAGCAACTCTCCTGATCTCTTGAGGAGGCCTTTCCTTTACTCTGGCCTACACATGCCCAGGGATGTGGAAGGGATAATGTTTGGGAGAGAGATGAACAAAAGTCTCCACCAGAGAAAAGAGTCTGCATATTCCTGTCCTCATTCAAGCTATGACTGTCTTAAGAAGTCACACTCTACCCAGAAACTCCAAATTAAAACAAAACCAGAACAACATCTAGTGGACTACAAGATGCTTTATAGAGGAAAAGGCACAGGCTAACCTCTCCCCTTCTCCAGTGTCTCAGATTCGGCTGGGCAGCTGGAGGTCACAGAGGTAGCAACGAGGCCCCTGGTCCAGGACTTACTGAACCATGATGTAAGTAGAGTTTGGGTGGACTTAGCTTCGGGTAGCTAGACCTGCTTCAGAAGCAGACCCTGAGCAAGAATCTTCCTTCTGACCTTGAGCAACCATACCTATCTCTGACTGCTTTAGGACTGTTACATCCTGGACCAAAGTGGAACCAAGATATACGTGTGGAAAGGAAAAAGAGCCACAAAGGCTGAAAAACAGGCAGCCATGTCTAAAGCACTGGTAGGAGCTACAGATGTGCAATACTGTTCAAATAATTGTCACTTCACAGAGCCATGCTAGGCATTTGAGCATATAACATTGTGGTTACACACATGGACTGCAGAGTCAGACAGACAAACTGGGATTCAAATCCAGGTTTTGCCTTTTCCGGCTGAGTGCTCTGGGGAAGACTACTAGGCCTCAGTTTCCCCATATCTAACATGAGGATCATACCCATCTCTTAGGGTTATTGTGAGGATTAAATATCATTTGTAAAGCACTCAGGGCTGGGCACGGTGGCTCACGCCTGTAATCCCAACACTTTGGGAGGCCAAGGCAGGTGGATCACCTGTGGTCAGGAGTTTGAGACCAGACTGGCCAACATGGTGAAACCCCATCTCTACTAAAAACACACAAAAAATTAGCCAGGCATGGTGGCACATGCCTGTAGTCCCAGCTACTTGATGGGGTGCTAAGACAGGAGAATCACTTGAGTCCAGGAGGCAGAGGTTGCAGTGAGCCGAGATCGCATACTGCACTCCAGCCTGGGTGAGAGTGAGACTCTGCCTAAAAAAAAGAAAAAAGCACTCAGAACACTACTTGGCACACAGCACCTGCTCAATAAAAGGTGGCTATTATTATTGAAGGAGATATCACATATCAAGGTTAATGGTCCTGTCCTCAAGGAGTTTATATTTGTGCAGATCCATGCAGATGAACTAAGCAAGATGCATTTACAAAGCAATAAATGAGCAAACAAATGTGATACAAAGTAAGTATAAAAGTGCTGAAAGAACACAGTATAATCTTCCAAAAAATAAATAATCATAATCACCACAAGCCAATAAAGAGATCCAAAAATGTTCCACTCAGCCATTTTTTTTAGGCAGGTAACTTGGTCGTTAGACAGAAGTGAATTAGAATCTGACTCTGACTCCCAGAGGGGAGGAATCTTATTACGCAGCTTCGAAGAGGTGAATTACCAGACAAGCAAAAACTCAGTACACTCCACGACTGACCTGCCTTTGGGAATGGGTGGCTCTACAGGGCTTCATCAAGATGAAGGGCTACCCCAGCAGCACCAACGTGGAGACTGTCAATGATGGTGCTGAGTCAGCCATGTTCCAGCAGCTGTTCCAGAAGTGGTCAGTAAAGAACCAGACCACAGGCCTGGGGAAAATGTTCAGCATTGGTAAAACTGGTGAGACTGCCCCCAATCATCCTCTCACTGCTGGGTCTCTCTAGAAAGACAGGCACAGATGTTTCTTATTCACTCAGCTTTTCCCAACCCTTTCTCCACAGCTAAAGTTTTCCAGGATAAGTTTGATGTGACTCTGCTACACATGAAGCCAGAGGTAGCTGCCCAGGAAAGGATGGTCGATGACGGCAATGGAAAAGTTGAGGTGGGCCCAGTGATTCAAATGTCAGGGCAGGCAGCAGCACTGGCCTTCCTGGCTGGCCTGCTGGGGGCAGGGGTGCAGGTGATTCTGTGTCTGCTTTGCTTTCCCTTTCCCCTCCGGCACCTCACCGTTCTTTTCTGAGTCTTGCAAGTCTGCAGAGTTTTTAGGGGGGGTGAAAGGCACATCCTCAAATATGCTGCTAATACCTCCCCTGGAAGATATATTCAAATCATCACTCAGCCTTGCAAAGACCAAGGCATGATGAGATGCTCCTGACCAGGATGGCCCAGTTAATCTCAGGATTCAAATAATGCAAATGTGATGAGTCCTCACCAGTGGGAGAGGACCAGAGAAAGAGAACATGGAGTAAACATTAGCACCTTCCCCACCTGGATTCTCTCTTTAGCGTGGCCTATCCCCCTCCCAGCCCCTCATCTCTGGAAAATGGTGTCTCCTTCCATGCCCAGGTCTGGAGAATTGAGAACCTGGAGCTGGTCCCCGTGGAATATCAATGGTATGGCTTCTTTTATGGGGGAGACTGTTATCTGGTCCTCTACACATATGAGGTGAACGGGAAGCCGCGTTACATCTTGTACATCTGGCAGGTAGGCCTGTCACAGGCTTCAGCTTTGGATCCTGATATGTCCTCTGGCCACTGGGCTGGGGCAGGAAGCATGGGTCCTTCACGTCCTCTCACCATTGCAGGGCCGCCACGCCTCACAGGATGAGCTGGCAGCCTCAGCATTCCAGGCAGTGGAGGTGGATCGGCAGTTTGATGGGGCCGCTGTACAGGTTCGAGTCAGGATGGGGACAGAGCCACGCCACTTCATGGCCATCTTCAAAGGGAAGCTAGTTATCTTTGAGGTGAGGATGCTCTGATAAAATTACACCATGAGCTGGAATGTTCCAAACTAACAAACCAGCACAGGGCTGTTGGAGAGGAGAGGAGGGATAGCGTAGGGAGTAAGACTTGGATTAGACACAGAAAGAAGGGGGTTAATCCCTCTAAGACAGTCAAGTGAATCCCTACTGCCTAGGGCTTCAAGTCTGAACCACTATCTAATTATGTTCAAGGTCTTTCATAACCTGACCCATTTACCTGTGCTGGTGCACTGCCCTCAACTCCCTAACCTGCACCCTCAGCTCCCTAACCTGAACCCTCAGCTCCCTAACCTGCACCTTCCCGTCTAGTCAGGTGGGTCTCCTCATTAGACCTCACATGTGCCGTACCATAAGTCTCCCGCTGCAGATGTGCCCTTTCTTTCTTTTTTTTTTTTAAATGGAGTCTCGCTCTGTCTCCCAGACTGGAGTGCAGTGGCGCACTCTCAGCTCACTGCAACCTCTGCCTCCAGGGTTCAAGTGATTCTCCTGCCTCAGCTTCCCAAGTAGCTGGGACTACAGGTGCCCGCCACCACGTCAGGCTAATTTTTGTATTTTTAGTAGAGATGGGGTTCCACTATGTTGGCTAGGCTAGTATTGAACTCCTGACCTTGTGATCCACCCGCCTCAGCCTCCCAAAGTGCTGGGATTACAGGTGTGAGCCACTGTGCCTGGCCCAGATGTGCCCTTTCAAATTCAAGTCCTACTTCATCTATGAAGCCCTGGCTGAGGCACTACCAAGCAGTATCACATGCTTGATATCACACAAGTTTGGGGTCGAGTCCTAGCCTTGTCATATACTAGTCAAGTTTCTAAGTCTCAGTTTCCTCATCTGTACTGTGGAATAATAACATCTACTTCATAGAGTTATCATGAGGATCAGTGAAATAATATAGGTAAAGCACCAGTCACAGAGCCTGGCATATGATAAAGTTCTCAGAATGAAAGCTATTATTATTGGTACCATAACTCCAGCATGCCCTGACCCTTTCCAGTGAGCCTAGAAGCTCCTCAAGGGCAAATACAGCATCACAACATTCACGTTCCCCACAACAGCTCATCTAGCACTTTGCTCACACGGTGCTCCTTAGATCTGGACTCTGCTTTTCTTCTCCCTAGGGTGGGACTTCCAGGAAGGGAAGCATCGAGCCCGACCCTCCAGTAAGACTCTTCCAAATTCGTGGAAATGACAAATCTAACACCAAAGCAGTGGAGGTTCCAGCCTTTGCCTCCTCCCTAAACTCCAATGATGTCTTTCTGCTGCGAACTCAGGCAGAGCACTACCTGTGGTATGGCAAGGTAGGATGGCTGGGCCCAGGGGTCAGACCAGTCTCTCGGAGCCCAGACCCACACTCTCCTCCTCCGGTCAGCAAGGTCAAAGGACCTAGAGTAGGCTGGAGTGCTCACTTCAGCAGCACATATAATAAAATTGGAAGGATACAGAGAAGTTTAGCATGGTCCCTGCACAAGGATGGCATGCAAATCATGAAGCATTCCATATTAAAAAAAAAAAAAAAAAGTCAGGTGCGGTGCCTGTAAGCCCAGCACTTTGGGAGGTGAAGGTGGGCAGATCACAAGGTCAGGAGTTTGAGATCAGCCTGGCCAACATGGTGAAAACCCATCTCTACTAAAAATACAAAAATTAGCTGGGCGTAGTGGTGCATGCCTGTAGTCCCAGCTACTTGGGAGGTTGAGGCAGAAGAATAGCTTGAACCTGAGCTGAGATCATGCCACTGCACTCAGCCTGGGTGACAGAGTTAGATGCCATCACAAAAAAAAAAAAAAAAAAAAAAAAAAGAGTAGGCTAGAGCAGTCCTCAAAAAGAGAAGCCTTTTTCCTAAGGAATTTTCAAAGTGATCACGAACATTCTCCACAATCAGACTCCAATTAGAAACTCACTGAAAGCCCTGCTTACACCCAGCAGACATCTCATGAACTTCTATGCAGATGGAGGCTGGATAAGTCAATCTTCCCATGTGAGTTTGGTGGACTCTAACAGGCACTAATACAGAACAAAAATACAAAATATGATGTCAATTCATATTGCAATAGTGCATTAAAATGCACTAAGTCCAGGTGCCGTGAATCACACCTGTAATCCCAGCATTTTGGGAGGTCAAGGCAGGCAGATAATGAGGTCAGGAGTTCGAGACCAGCCTAGCCAGCATGGTAAAACACCGTCTCTACTAAAAATACAAAATATTAACCAGGCATGGTGGTACTCTCCTATAATCCCAGCTACTCAGGAGGCAGAGGCAGGAAAATAGCTCGAATCCGGCAGGTAGAGGCTGCAGTGAGCCAAGATCATGCCACTGCACTCCAGCCTGGGCGACACAGCGAGACTCCGTCTCAAGAAAAATAAAATAACATGTGCTAAAATTGTTTTACAAAAAATAATTGAATAAGGAAAGATGCTTAACATAGTCACTAAGGAGATGCAAATCAAAATCACAATGAGATAACCACTACACATCTTTTAGAATGGCTAAAAAAAATTGTCAACGTAAAATGTGAGCAAAGATGTGGAACAACAGGAATTTTCATGCACTGCTGGCAGGACCGCAAAACGGTACAGCTTTTGGAAAACATTTCCAGTTTCTTTTTTTTCTTTTTCTTTTTTTTGTTGAGACAGAGTCTCATGCTGTTGCCCAGGCTGGAGTGCAGTAGCGCAATCTTGGATCACTGCAACCTCCGCCTCCCAGGTTCAAGCGATTCTCCTGCCTCAGTCTCCCAAATAACTGGGATTACAGGCGTGTGCCACCACACCCAGCTAATTTTTGTATTCTGAGTACAGACAAGGTTTCACCATGTTGCCCAGGCCAGTTTCGAACGCCTGACCTCAGATGATCCACCTGCCTCAGTTTCCAAAAGTACTGGGATTACAGCGGTGAGCCACCACACCCAGCTGACACTTTCTCATAAAGTTAAAGTAAATGATCCATACATTGCTGGATCATTTACCATATGATCCGGCAATCCTCCTCCTAGGTATTAAGTAAAATAACAAAAACCTGTGCACAAATGTTTATTTATGCACAGGTTTTTGTTATTTATTCATAATCAGAAACAACCCAATGGATAAACAAACAGTAGTACATCCGCATGATGGAATGCCACTCAACAATAAAAGGGATGAGGCACTGGTAAACACAACAGAGATCTCAAATGCATTCTGCTAAGAAAAAGAAGCCAGACTCAAAGGCTAAATATTGTATGACTCTACTTACAGCATTCTGGAAGAGGCAAACTGTAGTGATGGAGAATAGATTAGCAGTTACCAGAGGTTAAGGATTCAGGGAGGCTTTGACTCCAAAGGGGAAACAGCCCCAGATAATTTTGGGACTGAGAAAGAAACTGTTCTGTGCCTTTATTGTGGTGGTGGTACTAACATGATTCTATGCTTTTGTCAAAATTCTTAGAATTGTATGCCAAAAGAGTATACTTTACTGTATGTACTTTAAAAAAAAATAAATTTATACTTTTTCCCTAAAAAATCAAAAGTAGGTACTTAAATTCCAACTGAAGGTGTAACAAAGGTGACTTTTGCCAACACCCACTGTAGGTTTCAGAGTCTAGTTCTTTCCTTTGTCCCACACTGTTTTCCTCCCCACTCCTCAACACTAGAACAAACCTGTCTGTCTTCCCAGACTGAGGGACTGTGGCTTGGTAGCTGATTCTGCCTGGCACATTGAGTTATTAGTCTCAGATGCTTCTCTTTCCACATCAAAATGCCCTTTTGCAACTAATATCTGTGCTCTCCTCACCCCACTCTCAGGGGTCTAGCGGGGACGAGCGGGCAATGGCTAAGGAGCTGGCCAGCCTTCTCTGTGATGGCAGCGAGAACACCGTGGCCGAGGGCCAGGAGCCAGCTGAGTTCTGGGACCTACTGGGAGGGAAAACTCCCTATGCCAATGATAAAAGGTACGGGAAGACAGCCTCCCCCTCTTCTGGGCTCCCCCTGCCTGCCAGGCTTGTGAATTGCACAGAGGTTAAAACCTCAGCTTTACAAACATTTCTAAGCAGTTTGCTGCCCTTAAATGGACTGTATTGCAGACTTCAGCAGGAAATCCTCGATGTCCAGTCCCGTCTCTTTGAATGTTCCAATAAGACTGGCCAATTCATTGTCACTGAGATCACAGACTTCACCCAGGATGACCTGAACCCCAGTGACGTGATGGTCCTAGATACCTGGGACCAGGTAAGACACAGCTGCAGAACTCCAAACATGGCAAAGACTCCTATAGTAAGGGTTGTTTTTGTGTAGTATCCCCCCCTAGAATAAACCCAGGGTAGCCCTGGACCATCCCCAACTCAATCAAACCTTTGTCAGTAGTGACCAAAAGAAAGCCTGGGATTTTTTTGCCAGGGGTGGAGAGAACAGAATGATGTTTGAAACTCACCATCCTGGGCATTTTCCCACCTTGCTTTGGAAAAATCAAACTATCCCATCATCATGCACTTTTTAATCTTAGGATCAATAGCAACGGACTCCACATGCAGAGGATATGGCCTTTGGGGGAACAAAGGCGATCAGTAGACTATTGTCATGGTCAAGTAAGAGCTACTGTGGGCCCACATAAGGGCACTGGAGTAGGGATGGAGGGATGGTGACAGATTTGACAAATGCTTAGTGGTAAAGTTGGTCAGCCCTGGTGACTCACTGGATATGGGGGTTTCTAAGAAACTCCCACGTTTCTGCCTTAGGTCACTAGATGGATACCACTTATCAAAAGTGGAGGTTCAGATAGATACAAGTTTAGTAAAGAAGAGCTACATCTTGAGGGTGTTATCTTTAAGGTGCTTAGAGCAGTCAAGAGGATGTGTTCTGCAAGAAGTTGTGTTCAGGAAGCTAAAGTTGAGACAGCTCCAATTTGGAAATGCACGTCTGGAAGATACATACAGCAATTAAGATGATGAAGATCAAGATGATTCTGGGAAAACCTTTCTTTGCTGAACAAATGCTGAGAAAGTTTTCTGAGGCTGTGAATTGCTCACTAAAGAAAGGGGAAAGACAGGGTAGTATGTGTGATCTAGTACTTAGTCCTTGCTATGAACACAGTAACATATATGAAATCTCTACCGTAACAGGTGTTCTTGTGGATTGGGGCTGAGGCCAATGCCACAGAGAAGGAGAGTGCCCTTGCCACAGCGCAGCAGTACCTGCACACTCACCCCAGCGGCCGAGATCCCGACACACCAATCCTGATCATTAAACAGGGGTTTGAGCCTCCCATCTTCACAGGCTGGTTCCTGGCCTGGGACCCTAACATTTGGAGTGTAAGAAAAGAGAGTGGTAGCTTAGAACTAACAGCTCATTGGGAAGGTGGGGTACTGATTCACGGCTCAATAAAACCAGGACCTCATTTCCCTACTCCCATCCTACTCCCTGCATTTTACTTTTCTCCTCTTTTTCATCTGCCACTGCAGTAAGTCCAGGTAGATAATTCACAGCAGGTCTCAGCAATAAGCAGTGTGAAGTATAAACAGTTTATAAACTGTATCCATACACATCATCTTTTTGATCTTCACTATAATTCTGATAGCCAGCAGAAGTATTGTTTCCCGTTTTATTGATAAGGAAGCTAAGAAGATAAGTTATTTGTCTAAAGTCACAGTTAATAAAGAGAAAGCCAGGTTTCCTGACTCCTAATCAAGTAGCTCTTTTTTTTTTTTTTTTTTTTTTTTTTTTGAGTTGTGTTTTGCCGCTTGGAACCCCGGGTGTTTTGCAAATGCAAATTATTTGCAAAAGGCAACAAATCCCACCCGGGTTACACCGATTAACC
>CAUYQU010086626.1:0-39648 GCA_963574635.1 Cheracebus regulus
AGAGTTTAAACAGAAAGGTGACATGATCAGATTTACATTTTTAACGTTCATGTTGGTTGTAGGCTAGACAATGAGCTAGGCAAAGGCAAGAGTAGATGCTAGGTGACCAGCTAAAAACCTATTGCAGTAGGCCAGGCAACAACAGATAATAGCTTTAAAGAGGGTAATACCACTAAGTATGGAAAGAATTAGAGATATAAGAAATAGACCAGACTGGACTACAGAGTGACTTAACAGGGATAGAGGGAGATGTGAAGGATATGGGATTCTAGATTTCTGACTTGAACAACTGCACTGATGATGAAAACACAGAAAAAAATCAGGGTTTTTTGTTGCTTGTTTTGAAGAGACACTAGAGACAAAATGTGTTCTGCTTTGACTAAGTCTGAGATTACTACTGAGTAAAACATCAACAGGCCTGAAGTTCAAAGGAGAGAGTGGGCTACAAACGTAAAACTGGGAATTGTCAGCACATAAAAAGAAACTATTATCATCTAGATTTAGCTTGGTTCATATAAAATGGATCATTTTCAATATTTATGAAATGTGTTGTTTTTGGCTATCCCCAACATCTGGCTTGCTCATTGATTTCTCTCTTCCAGCAGCAGTTCTGTATTACAAAATAAAAACAAGCACAGTATGATCTTGTTCTGGTAATATCACTTTTTCTGGGGCATGAAAGACATATACATGTGTAGCACTAATATTTGGGACATGTTTAAGAAAAGGTAAGAGCAGAAAAGCACTGCAAAAACATAAAAGTTCAGAGATTTGGAGAATAGAAAATATTACAGGAAGAAATTTGGGGGTCTACCTAAAGAAAACTGAGCAACAAGGCTAGAAAAGTATTTCATCAGCTTTGTAGAGACCTTGTATCCAAGCCCAAGAAATTTGAAGTTAGTAGAGAATCTCTAAGAGTACGAGTTACATGACTTGATCTCAAGACTGCATGACTGCTGAGTGTGGTGGCTCATGTCTGCAATCCCAACACGTTGGGAGGCTAAGACAGGAGGATCACTTGAGACCAGGAGTTGAAGACCAGCCTAGGCAACACAGCGAAATCCTGTCTCTACCGGAAAAACAAAAAACAAAAAACAGAACAAAACAAAAAAAAACCCACTGGTTGTGACATGCCTATATTCCCAGCAATATGGGAGGCTGAGGTGGGAGGATCACTTGAGCCCAGGAAGTAGAGGCTGCAGTGAACTATGATCATGCTTCTGCATTCTGGTCTGGGCAACCAAGTGAGACCCTGTATCAAAAAAAGAAAAAGAACAAAGACTGCATGAATGATTGGTAAGAAAAGGGAGGTGGTTTGAGACATGCAAATTAAGGAGCCTAGCTGGAATATAACTGTAGTAGTACAGAGCTAATATCAATAAAGGCTTTACCTAAAAACTGTAATGAAATAAGGTTTACAGGTTCAGGTGGAGGGGGAACAAAACTGGCAGACTTTGATCATGGTAAGATGCAGAGATAAGAGATTTCATGTATTGCTTGGCTTCTGCTTTCAGCATTCTATTAAAATAACTGTTGTTAAGGTTCCCAGGGTCTTCCATGTAGAGTGTGACATTTTGTTCAAGGATGGACATCCTATACGATGGTCATTTGCTTAAGATTACAATGGAGCTGAAAAATTCCCATCGCCTAGTGATGTTGTAATGCAACACATTACTAACCTGTGTGCTGATGCTGGTGCAAACAAGCCCACGGCACTGCCAGCATGATACAAAAATACAGCACACACAATTACACAGAAGACATAATACTTAATGACTATGCTATGGTTTACATATTAAACGTTTTATCCTTGAGAATGTAACACTTCTACTTATTAAACTGTAAAACAGCCTCACGCACATCCTTCAGAAGCTATTTCAAAAGCATGCACTGTTACCACAGGAACACAGATGACATAAAAACCTTCCAATGAGACAAGATGTGGAGGTTGAAGAGTTGAAGACAGTGATATTCATGATATTGATCCTGTGTAGGTCTTGGCTAATGTGTGTTATGTCTCAGTTTTTAACAAAAAAAAGTTTAAAAGGTAAACACAAAAATTAAAAATAAAATAGGATTACAGAATAAGGATAAAAGATGGTATTTTTATATAGCTGTGTTTGCAAGTGTGTAGTCGAAAAGATTTTTAAAAACTTAAATGTTTATAAAGTAAAAAGTTATAATAAGCCGAGATTAATTCATTATAGAAGAGAGAAAAATATCTGTGTACAAATTTATTGTAGTCTAAGTATACACTGTTCATAAAGGGATCCATGAAGTTGCATTGACTGCTAGTGCTCTCTGAGCATCTGGTGGCTGCTGGGGACAGATGGATAAATTTAGTAAGAGTTTCATTCAAAACAATAGAACATATCAACTCACCAACTTAGCAACTGAGAAATATGTAATACATTATTATTAACTGTGGTCATCATGCAGTGTGATTTAGTTTGGATGTTTGTCCTCTCCAAATCTCATGCTGAAATGTGATCCCCAACACTGGATGTGGGGCCTAGCGGGATGTGTTTGTGTAATCGAGGTGGATCACTTACGAATGGCTTGGTGCCATCCCTGTGGTAATGGATGAGTTCTCTACTGATTCATGTGGGACCTGGTTGTTTAAGAGCCTGGCCCCTCGTCTCTTCTCTCTTGCTCTGGCTCTGTGACATATCTGCTTTTCATCTACACCTTCCACCATGAGCAAAAGCTTCTGAAGGCCTCTCCAGAAGTATAGCCGATGCTGGTACCATGCTTGTGCAGCCTGCAGAGCTGAGAGTCAGGTAAAACTCTTTTCTTTATAAATCACTGTCTCACGTATTCCTTTCTAGTAACTCAAAAAAGACTAATACACAGTGCGGTAGGTCACTGCAACCTACTCTCCCAATTTAACTGAAAGTTTGTATGTACCTTTTCATCTCCACCTCCCCTTTTCTCATTCCACCTCCCAACCCCCAGCCTCCAGTAACGTTTCTATGAGACACTTACTTAGATTACACATATAAGCGAAACCATACAATGTAGCTTTCTGTGCTTGGGTCATTTCACTTAGCATAATGTCCTCTGGCTCCATCCATGTTGTCAGGAATGACAGAATTTCCTTCTTTTCAAAGATCATGTATTTGATACCTTAGAACATTCTGGTCAAAGTAATGATATAATGAAATTAGTTGGTTGCTCCTAATTAGAAAACACAAAGTGGATAAAGAAAAGGATGCGTGGGCCAGGTGCAGTGGTTCACACCTGTAATCCCAGCACTTTGGGAGGCCAAGGCAGGTGGATCACCTGAGGTCAGGAGTTCAAGACCAGCCTGGCTAACATGGTGAAACCCCGTTTCTACTAAAAAAATACAAAAAATTAGCTGGCTGTGGTGGTGCGCGTCTGTAATCCCAGCTACTCAGGGGGCTGAGGCAGGAGAATCACTTGAATCTGGGAAGTGGAAGTTGTGGTGAGCCAAGATCCTGCCACTGCACTCCAGCCTGGGTAACAAGAGTGATCAAAAAAAAAAAAAAAGAAAAGAATGTGCTCAGGTGTTCAAATATCCAGCTCAAGCACCACAATAATGACCTCAATATTTCTGTCTTCCCTGAAAATAATACTTACCTGCAAATAATAGCTACAAATATAAGACAGCTGAAAACCAAATCCAGAGTGAGTTGTACCAAGGCTGACCTGGCTATAGCCACTGTGAAGTGCCCAATGTGCCAGCAACAGAGACCAGCACCAAGTCCCTGATATAGCACCATTCCCTGGGGTGATTCCACCATGGAAGTGGCAATGCTTTGTCCTTACTGGAATAGCCTCTGGATACAAATATGTCTTGCCTGCATGCAACGCTTCCTATATATAAACACAAACCGTATGTCTGAATCCATTTACACAAAATGTCCAGAAAAATACAAATCTATACAGACACAAAGTAATCACTGGTTGCCTAGGGTGGAGGGTAAGAATAAGGATTAACTATAAACAGACACGAAGGACATAATTAGGGTGAAGAAAAAGTTCTAAAACTGTATTGTGATGATAGGTGTGCAATTCATAAAATGTACCCAGATCAAAAAACTGTACATTTGAAATGCATGAATTTTATAATATGTAAATTATACCCCAATAACTGTATTTTAAAAACATGCATCACAGTACTAGTCATAAAGACTAATAACTGAAAACTACCCAAATGTCCATCAACAGTAGAACAGTTAAACTGTAGTATATTCCCACAATGGAACACCAAACAGCAACTAAAATTAACCATCTACCATCTACGACAAACACAACACTTGTCACAAAACGACGACCAAAATAAGTCAGATACAAAAGAGTGCCTACTGTATTATTCCAGTTATGTAAAATTTAAAAATTGGCAAAACTAATTTCTGCTATTAAAGTCAAAATGGTGGTTACACGTGGAGGCAGCTGACTTAGAGGCATAAGGGTGTTTCCAAAACACCGATTATGTTTTATTTCTTCAGCTCGGTAATGGTTACATGGATTGGGCACACCTTGGGAACAGTAACAACTCTGCTCACTTATAGTATGTGCATTTCTGTATATGTATATTTTAATAGAATTTCTCTAAAAATCATCTGTAATCTCAGGAAAAAAAAACAAAAACAAGTATCAAATGCCCTTTAGTTAGGTAATGGTTAAATAATAGAATATAAATGTATAGTAGCCATGGCTGCATACTCACAAAGTGTCTAGATACCTCTTCTTTCTTAAAGAATCAATCCCACTCTTAAACACAGTGGGAATCCCAATTAATCTAAGCTAACAGCATCAAATAATATTAAATACTTGGGGATAAATTGGATAAAAAATTTAAAAGACCTGTACACTGAAAAGTACAAAAATACTGCTGAGTGAAATTAAAGACCTAAGTAAATGGAGCAGTGTATCTTGTTTATGGGGTTGTAAATACTAACATCAATTTTTGGTTTTATGACCTCAATTTTCTATTGTTTGTTGCTAATATATAGAAATACAATTGATTTTTGTTAAATTATCTTTTATACTATGGGGATGGTTTCAAGCTACTTTGCAGTTAATGCCTTCAGCATTCTGCAACACTGCCACCATAATATAAAACAAGTCTGAACTGGTCAATGAGGAGGGGGGAACGGCCCAACCTATAAATAATAAATTGCTGTGTTATAAAGCACTAAGTTTTTAGATGCTTTTGTTATGAAGCTAAAGAAGCCTTTGCCAGGATAGCATTAGATTAATCTCACTGGTTTAAATTCAGAGAAGCGCCTTCCTTCTTGAACTTAAGAGTTGGCGGCAATTCCTTTTTGTCAGAAATTCTTATCCACTCAGGGTCATCTCAAAGTGAGGATTGGTTATGCCCTCACATAGAGACAGCCTCTCTTAAAGGGTTTGGATTTATACTGGCTGTATGGGTTTCCCCACCAAGGATTTTAAGTTTCCTCTGCTTCAGTTTTCTTCTATCAAGGCATTCTGCTCTAACTCTCAAGTGGTCTTGGCAGGAAAAGGGATCTCAATGTAAAATAACAAATATAACAGAATAAACTTATAACTGTGTCAAAGATGGCTTTATGTTGAACTGTAATAGACAAATATTGTAAAGTTATGACTCATTTACCTGATAATCACATAACCAAAAGCTGATGATCAAGGCTTTTTAAGCCTACATCACAATCCACACATATGATAAGTGACATGTATCTATTTGTAGGAAATTAACAATAGAAAGGAAGAACCAAAGGAGGTTTGGATGTCTGAATTAGCAAAATTAATTAAAAGTTCTGGGCCATATCCAACACGGAACAAGATGTCTGAGCAAATTATTCTCATACTAAGACAAATAATTTAGTTACTGCTACCTTAAAATAAAGGGTCAGGAAAAAAGGACAAATAAAAACACCTATCTAATGTATTTAGCCTTTGAGGCTTGAACATTATAATATTATCAGAAACTTGAGTTTCTGAAACCTAACTGAACTATTCTGTGTATTTCTATCATTAGCTGCACTTTGTTTTCCATAAATAATTAGTAAAGTCAGCTTTGAAATATTAGCCAATCTCACTTTGTTGTTGTTGTTGTTTTTAACTTATATTTAAATTTAGAACAGTATCATTTAATTTGTACAGGAGAATATTTCAGTTAAAACTAACAGGCCGGTGCAGTGGCTCATGCCTATAAATTCCAGCACTTTGGGAGGCCAAGGCAAGAGGACTGCTTGAGCCCAGGAGTTCCAGACCAGACGAGGCAACACAATGAGACCCTGTCTCTACAAAAAAAATTAAAAACAATTAGCTGGGCATGGTGGCACACTTCTGTAGTCCCAGCTACTTGGGAGGCTGAGGCAGGAGGACGGTTGAGCCCAGGAGATTAATACGGCAGTGAGCCATGATCACACCACTGCACTCCAGCCTGGGCAACAGAGTGAGACCCTGTCTCAAAAGCAAACAACAAAAAAATCTAAAAGCCTATCTGAGGGTTAAGACTGGGGTTATACACATCCTTTCTCACCTACAGATTTTCCTTCCAAAACTCTTTTCTACTCAAAACCTACAATATTTTATTTTGACTAAAAAAACTAAGTTAGTTTTTTTAGTCAAAATATTGTAGGTTTTGAGTAAAAGAAGAAGATTTAAAATCTTCCAAGAAAGAATTGTGAAGACAATGTTCTCAGTATATGCTCTTATCTGCCTTTTGTATACAAGGGTAAGAATTACAAAAGTTGGATTTTCTCACTGGACTGGGAAAAAAAGCACAAAAATGTGGCTTCTATATTTTCAGAAATAATAAAAATATTCTTTAAACTGGAAAGAAAGAAAAACCAACAAAAAAGTATACTATAAAAGAGACCCATCTGTAAAGGAAGTAGAAACAGTCAGTGTTATGTTGGGGTTGCAAGCTGACAAGAGGCCAAGATGAACAGGATGCAAGAGACTGATTTGAGAGGATAAGATAATCAAAGACATTTCAATACAGGTAAAATAAAACTCTGTTGAAATCTATGAAAACTGTTAATAATAAATTATTTCTAATTTTAAAATATGGAGCACAGAGGCATAGTCTATAAATTAGACTAAATCAATATAAGAAAAAAAACTGAGGATGTCATCCAGACAGGAGGAAAATAAATAAAAAGAAACTAATATTTTAGTAATAATTCTAGATAGTATGATTATGATAAACTAGATAAGGTGAATACTTAGGGTTAAGCTCCAAATAATCTAAGTAAATGCCTAGATCTGTTATCAATTTGATGACTTTTTTCTTTTCCTCCAACTACACATAAGTCAGAAACTCAGTAATCGTTGTCAAACATCACTATTTCAGAAGAGCAACTGAAAAGAGTAAAATGATTTTGAATAAAAGGTTGAAGTCCAGAGTTTTATACAATCAAATTTTCAGCATGCAGTATTTCAAGTATGTTTTCTATTAAACTCCAGTTTTATGAAATGTTCTTTAAAAAGGGGGTCTTGTAAGTCAAATAGGTTAGGTAATTACTGCAAAATTGTTGGTATTTACACTGCACATCACTCAAAAATCAGAGTTTCTAAAAAGTTCTGCAATAAATAACCTATCTAATAATGACTTAAGCACTGCCCACATCCACTTGACTCTGCAGCATTTATTATCACTTAATTAAACACTTAAGACATATTTTAATAAACATTAAGGTATTCCAGTCTCCGTTTTTATGATGTTTTATCTTGATGGCAGTTTTAACTATTATTCATCATTAAGGACACAAGGGATGGGAGAAAAAAACAATTAGGCTTCACAATATATCTAGTCAAAGGTTAGAAAGTGAAATAAATAAGGCCTGGCGCGGTGGCTCACGTCTGTAATCCCAGCACTTTGGGAGGCCGAGGCGGGTGGATCGTGAGGTCAAGAGGTCGAGACCATCCTGGCCAACATGGTGAAACCCCGTCTCTACTAAAAATACGAAAATTAGCTGGGTGTTTGGCGCGCCCCTGTGGTCCCAGCTACTTGGGAGGCTGAGGCGGAAGAATCGCTTAAGGAGGCGGATGTTGCAGTGAGCCGAGACTGTGCCACTGTGCTCCAGCCTGGCGACAGAGCAAGACTACGTCTCAAAAAAAAAAAAAAAAAAAGAGAGTGAAATAAATTAACACTGGGATAACCAAAAGTTACATGTAGGTAGACCATTCTTTTACTTTATAATTCTAAGTACAACACTGGTTCAAAAAAACAGAGAAACAAAACATAAAGCCAAGTTAAAAAGCAACTAGGCCTCCATCCCTTAAAATTTCAGCCAACACTCTTGAAAACTCCACAATGATGAAGATAATCCTCTGGCAATGGTAAACTAAACTTTCAAGTCTGAAGCTTTTTTTTCCTCTTTAACTTCTGTGTGGAATGCTCCTTGTCCAAATTAACTATCTGCATATTCAGGTGTAATCTCAAATGTCACCTCCACCAAAAGGTCTTCCCTTATCACTTCATTTAAACTTCGCTTTCCCAACTCCAACTTCATCACACATTATTACACTCTTTTGACTTCTTCATTTCATGTATCGGATTACCAGTATAATCTAGTGCCTAGAATAGTGCCAGACACATAGTGGATGCTCAACGATTACTTGTTGAATGAATTAACAACATTTTAGTACAGTAGCTTTCCATTTCTTTTATATACCAGTCAGGATTAAAAAGGGTAGCAAAAACAGAAACTAATACTGATGTTTCTTTGTTATTATTTCAGTTTAAAAAAAGTCAATGTAGCACTTTGCAACTTAATTTAAAAAACATGGAAAGTTACATACTGCGTGTGTGCAATATCGTTTATGTGTAAGTCATAGGTTCTTCTCTTCAACTCAAGGAAGGCATACAATTTCTAAATGGTTTGAGTAAATAAGAGTAAAAACAATCCTGAAGACATTTTTTCAACATTAATACAACAGAGGGCAAGTCATACCTCTAAAAAATAAAACCCGTTTAAAGTTTTGAAAAACTCTTAACTTTTGAAACGAGCATGAGTTCTTCCAGTTAAAATTTAGCAGACTGAACATGAGTACTCCTCCAGAATAAAAGAATAACTGAGAAGTTAAATGACAAGAAGAGAAATAAGGTGAATTTTAAATACCAAACAGAACAGGAAAAAGTGACTACCCAAGCGTCCATTTCTTTATTCATTAACCTTATATGAATGTAAGTTACAGTACTTCTATACCTACGTACTGTTCATAGAGCTGAACAGCGACCTTAACAGGTAAACTAAGAGAGATGAAGACTGGCATTTCAGAGTATCTAGATCCACGGCCTCTAAACAGATTAAAGTGGGACTGATTTTCGGATCAAATGATCCAGAATGTAGTTTTAATCTCTCCACAGCTGCACAACCATGAAACATGCCAATATGCCAACTTCAGTTTAAGACATCTACACATGAGGCAGGCGGATCACTTGAGGCCAGGAGTTCAAGACCAGCCTGGCTAAATGCTGTCTCTACTTAATAAACTAAAAAAAAAAAAAAAAAAAATCTACACAAAGGTCATCTACTTTTTTCCCCAAAACGGACTCAAAATTTCCACCTTTCTTCAAGTTTGCCTCAAGGCAAACAATAATGATTTCTTTGGACACATAAGGTAATTTCATCTCTTGACAAAGGCTGCTTTTTGTTTTAATCAGAATGCTTTAGACTTGTTACCTGTCATTACGTCTTCTTCACATTATAAAATCTCCAAATTGATCTCTGAATAAGGAATGTGAGACCTTCAATTTTTGGCAGACATAACCTATTTTCTAAGTACCAAAAGCAGAAATAAAAAACTTGCTAGACAAAATAATCATGCAAAGCTTCTGACATAAAAAAAAAATTCCAGGTATGAAAAACTTCTGCCTGGTATACTATGAAATATTAGCCTTAGATTCCAAAATTCAGAGAAACAAGAAACCTCAGCATTGAAACCTACTTATTTACAAAGCGGCCACCACCAATTTAAGTTATTGGTTCTTAATTACACTATCATTCTTCCATACAGCACAAAATCCAGGCTTTAAACTTGCCTTATATGTTCTTGAATAATTCTTTATGAACAACAGAAAAATCTTAAGATTCTCCTGTACATATTATACATATATTGATATATAAAATCCATACACATATATTCTTTTATAGAAATAGTAGCAGGCTGTAAGTAGACCTTAAAAACTAACCAGTCGACTCTCAGATATTAAGTGGATTCCAGGAGTTTGGAAACTGTGTCAGGACTGGGTGAAGATCACCATTCATTCAATAAATGAAATGTGCCTAAAGGCATGTTTGTTACAGTTTTAAGGAGGATGCTGTGTGTTTGAATTTAATATCAAGGCACAAAAATGAACTGAATAAGCAACTGGTCCAACATGTTAAGACAATTTTAATAACCTAATCTATAAAGCCAGAATCAAGTATTTTAAAAGGTATTAAAAACTGAACATTAGCTTCCCATCATAATCTAGGAAAACAGAAAACTAACTATATTTAATACATATATCTGATGTGCACTCAAATTTAAAGAAAAATGACCTAATATTGACCTAATTTAATTATTCACCAGGCTGAATTCTTAGAACACTCAGCATTCTTCACTCTGCAATAATCTGGGTCTACACTAGCATAAAGGTTTTTGCCTTCACTTCACTCTGTATCCTGTGTATCACTCCAGTCTGTTATTTCATTAAAAAAAAAGGTTTAAAAAATTACAATAAATTACTATCAAACAATCTGATTTGTCATTGGGTTTCTAATTAATGACAATATACTCTATTGTCCAAAACTGTTGTCATCTAAATAGATTTATAACTGCAGTAATTTTTTTACCAAATAAAAGTTACTTTTAAATGAGAACAAATTTGAATGATGAGGCTTTCTAACAGATTATAAAACAATCAACATAATACACACTAGAGGTATGAATGACCAAGTCTTACCTTTATCAGTTGTTACTTTTTCTATGCATCTGAAAGAAGTAAGAATCAAACATTAATGAGCAATCTTGCATATTTTCCGATAATATAAATATTTATCTCTTTCAGGTTCACCTTAAAAGTGATAAAGAAAGCATCTACACCAATGTCGTCCAACAGAATTTTCATCAGTGATGGAAGCATATCTGCACGGTCCAATATGGTACCTGCATGTGGCTACTGAGCACTTCAAACAGTTCATGTAATTGTGAAAATGTATTTTTAATTTTGATTAATATAAATTTAAATAGCCACGTGGCTATCATAACTGACAGCACAGAGCTAAAATATCATTCAAAACAGCTGTTTTTAACTAAGATGTTGATATAAAGAAAACATTACTAATTTTGTTATATTAAGTGGTCATATAAGAAAATGTTACTTTACATAAATGTACTAACTAGAGATGAAATGACAATGTTTGGGATGTGCTTTAAAATACTTCTGCCAAAACAGGGAATAGACATAGCAAGCATGGCAAAATCTCAATAACTATTGAATCTAAGTGATAAACACTGTGGTTTCATTATATTATTTTCCCTACTTTGTATATTTTAATAATAAAAACTTAATTAACTTTTCAAAAGGCCCTAAAATTGATCAACCCAAATCAAAATCTACTTGTAAAAAGGCAATAAATGAACCTCACAAGTAAATATAATTTGCACTTTACAAATTAAAAAGCAACAGTGAAGAGCTTAAAAATTATTATAGCCTAAAGATTTTTTTTTAAACCCCAAACAATGACAACAACAAAAATCAGATATATTCCCAGGTTTTTAATCTGGGAAAATTTCTCTCATACATAACTAGTGAGGACAGTATAATAAACTTCCCTATACTTACTACTAAAATTCAAAAGTTAACAGGTCCTGAATGTTTATCATATAGATATCACAGAGTATCTCTGAACAGTACAGTTTTTTTGTTGTTGCTCCTTCCAAAAGTGAACCTAATATAGTAAACAGTCTATTATGTTACACTATGTTATAAATGAATACTCAGGCAAATACAGAAGCCACAGTATAATACAAAAATCTACTCTACTTAGAATAGTTATCATTGTTCCATACTTTTTTTCAAAAAAAGACTGGTATTATAATTTTATTTTAAATCATATTACCGATGTCCCAATTAACACACCATAACTGCTCATCAACCTATCTTAACTGCAAAAATAATTGCTAACTTTTTGAAAAATTATCTAACAAACTTTCCCCAAAACCTTTAAAGTTGGTTCAATGTTACTGTTATCATGTTGATTAATATCCTCATCACTCAGGATTTCAGTCTTGTACAACTGAAGGCTTCACCAACCGATTATAAGTGTTTTCAATTCAGAACATTACCACCTCTTCATCCTCACTATCCATGACCTTCAAAAGGGAAATAGCAAGGTCACCTAAAGGTTTATTACTGTTTTAATTTTAGCAAGAAAATATACAAAAAAGGCAATTTCACACACCAGAAAATAAAAATACTTTCCTTAATCTGAATCTGAAGGAAGATATCTAAAAATACTCAGTATTTGCTAATATGGTTACTCAACAGCAAAATTAGAATTTTTAAAGAGTATTTGTCACTAGTTTTAAGTTCTGAAATGCACAGGATAAACGAAGCACTATTATATGTAACAATGAAACGAAGTCTTTTGCATTTTAACCTAGTCTTAAAAATTGTTTAACGCTATACTATACTAATGCTACTAGATTTCTTGTAGTGTATTTATTTCAAAACTTAAAGAGTATATAAACATGTGCACTTGAAATAACTGTAATTTACTGGCTAAAATATAGCAAGTGATCAGTCTTATTCTTAGTATGGATACATAAACTTTCTTCAAATTTTATTTTTCCTACTTTCTGTGCTTCAATTTATCATGATTCTAGCATTTAACTTTCTCTTAAGTACATACAATGAAAAATTTATTTCCCCTCCATCCACAAATAACTTCTTCCCAATAACCCCCAAATATTTCATTGTGAAGTCATAAACACCAGATTATAAGAACTATAAACTTACAAATCCATAAAATATCAATTATAAATGAAGCTCATCTAAAGAGGTTAAGTGACTTGCTCAAGGTCACTTAGTGCATAGTACAAAGCTGGAACATAAAACTTTCTGACTAACATCCAATGTTTTATCCATTCTATTATTTTGCCTTTCATTGGGAACAGAGGTTTCAACCAATTGAAGTCGATTTCTTGATCTTTTAAACTATGGCATACTTTACTATCACTTTAATTAATGGAATCCAATGTACGTTAAACGGCTGATTACTAAGATTTTATAGGGGGAAAAGCTGGGATATGTAAAAAGAATGACAGTGAACAAGTAACACAGAATAAACCTTTTTAAAATTGTCAAAATGTCATTTGGAAAACAGAAAACAATCAAAAGTCAAAAGATACTAGACCAGTGTTTGGACTCAAAAGCTCTTGAAATATCTTAAATAATTTAAAGGATTAAATTAAGTAGAAAAAATTAAGTCTTATAATGAATTTTATGACTGAAAATCTGTATGCCATGCATACATTTGACAAATCTCCACTAATAATGCAAACTTTCCCCTACACTGCAAGGTCCTTCAAGATGAGGGCCATGTCTCATTTTTTTTTCTACCCCCTAATTCAGCATAGTACCAGGTCCAGTTACTGATCAAACAAGTTTGCCAGGCTAAAATGCTTTAGCATTCCTTTGATTTCCAGATTATGGAGTAAGTCGAAAATGTGTAAAAAAAAAAAAACAAAACCTCTATTATGATGAAAATTTGTTTAACAACCTGATCAAAAACACAATCAAGGGATAATTTTGAGGCTGAAAGAATAATACCATTGTCATTAGTATTTTTTATGATATTGGATTGGGGGCGCACCAAGAATTCAGACTTATTTCTTCCTCCCCACAAGGGATATTGTGCAGAAAAAAGGAAGACATTTAATTAAGTCATCTTCCTCCAAGTACCACAGTAACATTTATATAAAATTAAAGCGTCACTAGTACTTTGCTGCCAAGAGTTACGGCAAAAATAAATCATGACAGCAGGTAAAACTACTATAACAGATAAAAATTATTTCTTTTCCTTCAAAAATTAAACAGCATGCCAGGTGTGGTGGCTCACACCTGTAATCCTAACCCTTTGGGAGGCCGAGGTGTGTGGATCACCTGAGGTCAAAAGTTTGAGACTAACCTGGCCAATATGGTGAAACCTCATCTCTTCTAACATTACAAAAATTAGCCGGGCTTGGTGGCAGGCACCTGTAATGCTAGCTACTCGAGAGGCTGAGGCAAGAGAATCGCTTGAACCCTGGGGGCAGAGGCTGCAGGGAGCCGAGATCACACCATCGCACTCCAGCCTGAGAGAGGGAACAAGACTCCATCTCAAAAAATAAAAATAAAAAAAAAAAATTAAACAGCAGGTAATATTTTAGATATAATTATCTTGAGATATAGGTATATTTAACTTTCAAGTGGTAGGTGAGAATAAAAGGAAATTTTAAAGATATTTTAAGTATTACCCTATGTACAGTAAAATAAAAAAATCGTATTTTGCATAATTTACATGAAAAACATCACTACAAACCGCTCACTGCTCTACTATCCCAACATTACTGAAAACAGCAACTTGTACTATTTATTATGTAACAGGCACTGTATCTAGTGCTTCACATGCTGTATTTAATTCTCAAAAACTCACGTTGTACAGACTACCATCTATAGTTAAGGAAACTAAAGCATGAATAGGTTAAGGAGTTTGTTCAAGGAATTCATATCCAAATGAGGCCAATGATATACATGTATCTTTTCAAATTTATGAGATTAAACAAACATAGAACTATACAATTTTTGTAAGATGAAATGCATCTACCGCAATTAGAATTCTAATTGCAGCTGAATCTGTAAGTACAGATTTTTGCTGTGGACGGACTCGCAATTTTTACAATAAATTTTCTAAATTATGTTTAGTTGGCATTCAAAAATCTGAAAGCAAATCTAAAACCACAATATGATTACCGCTGAATTTTATTCCTCTTTCTGAGAGGCTTCTAAGGCAAGCATGCCAAGACACAGACTTAACTCTTAATTTTGGACCAGTTCTGTTTCAAGTTTAAACCTATTAGCTCTGGTGTAAGCCAAACCTTGCCACTAACTCTAGTGGAGAAAAGGGAACACTTAAAACTGACTCCCCCTCACTCCAATTTTCTGTTTTTATCAGTCTGTTTTCACTCGAAAGTCAAAGGTCACTAATAATGTTTTCATTGTGAATTCAATAGTTAATGTGGTATCTAGAATTTACAAACTTGTGTGCTTCAGTATTCTTGACATGTGAGTATTATTTTAACGAACAATTTAAAACAATGTTCCTGGCCACCTGTTCCTGTTTCCTCTATTACCTCTAAGTAATAAAGGAATTCCTTTCAGATGATACTAATTTTAAGGATGAAGTTCCTACATTTAAAAACATGAAACACAAAGATAAAACATATGCCACTTGGTAAAAACAAACATTGAAGAATACTTATATAATTTTATGTGAAAGACTGAAGACTTAAAATCGTGGCAGCACCACGTTTTTATCCTGACCATAAGTAATTTCTCAAAAGAAAGAAAAGTGCTGTGAAAATTTAGAAGACTGAAAAAAAGCTACATAAACATACTAGTACAGCTGGCTCTTGGGCTAACGCAAAGAGGGGCGCACATTTTTGACGGCTAAGATAGGGCTGTGGATTTCCTAATGGGCAAGTGATGTAATACTGGAGAGCCGCCTAAAGGAAAGGGATAGGTTGACAAAGGGGGTCCGGATGCCAGAGAGATGAGCCTGGGGCTGCAGGGAAGAGATGGGTCACTAGCGAGCGCAGGGGTGTATCCCAGGATGATTTCAGGGAGTGGGGAAGCAGTCCGACAGGCTAGGCTACGGGGACGACGGGAGGGTGGCGCAGAGAGGAGGGATGGAGGCTCCCGGGGAAACGGTGTGACATCTGGCGTGCGGAACCGGCAGGGGGCAGAGCAGGCAAGATGTCACGTGGAGCAGGCGCTACGGGAGCCGAGAGGGTTGCGTGTGGACAGAGGGGGGTCTTTCCCAACGCCTGAAAGACTGTTACTCACAGGAGTCGCGGACTCTTCTTGCCGTGAACTGGGGACGGGGACTTCGCGGCTTGAGGCTGCTGCCCGGGGACGTCGGGAGGCCTGGCGCTGGGGCTGCTCCTCCGCCGGCGGGGATACTCGGCCTTCCTCCGGCGGGACACAGCGGCAGCGGCGGCGGCGGCGGCGGCGACCCGACCTCGGTCCCGACCTCCCCTCAGCACACGGCTGCTAGTGGTCCCTGCAGGCGCCGCCGCGGCCGCCTCAGGGGACCGCTGTTGGGGCGCCTCTGGAGCCTCCTTGGCCGCCGCCGCCTCTCCCCCTTCCTGGTCCTGCTGCTCCGGGGGTCTCGGCTCTTCCGTCTCCCCCGGCATCGGGGCTTGTCCGTCCCCCACCCCCTAGTCCCAGGCGGCGGAGGGGGAGGCGGCGGCCTCGGCGCTGCTCCCCCCGCCCCCTCGCCTCCCGAAGCCTCCGGCTCACTCTCACCCTGCGCTCCTCTTTTCCCCCCTCCCCTCCGCCCGGCTCGGAGGGTGCCCCCCCCGCCCCCTGCCCCTCAAGGTCCGCTAGCGCTGGCGGCGCGCGCGCGCGCCCGTTACTGACGCTCAGAGAGCCAATCGGAGAGGAAGACAGGCTTCCTCACCCCGCCCCTCGCAGTCTTACACGCAGCGACGTTCCAGGTTCCCTCCCCCACCCCTTCCTAGAGCCAATCAGAAAACGGCTACGAGGGAGCGCGCGAGGTTTCCTTCCCCGCGCACCCGTTCTCACCGTTAAACGGCGGTGTCTCGCGACAATCCCAAAGTGACCTTTTTTCCCCCCTCCGAAGTTCCTACCCCTGCGCGCTAGGGGCAGGGCGAGGGACAGGTCTCGCGAGGGAGGCGGGTGAGAAGAAATCGCACCTCTTTCCTCGCCTCACGCGCACCCTAGGCTGGCTGCGCGCGCACCTGCCTCCCTAAGGGCTCTTTCTGTCCTTCTTTAGGCCGCAGAAGTAGCCTGGGCGTTCTTCCGCCTCCACCCTACCCCAATTTCGTGTTTCTGGCCTTTCTGTCCCCAGCGCCGCCAGATCTTGCGGGGAGAAGGGGGTAGTATTTTGAGTTGTCGCTTCTCCTTTAAGAAAAAAAGCCCCGTCGGTTGCCGGATGAAAGTCTCTGAAAAAAATGGCGGCGGTGGAAGGAAGGCGGGGTTGTGGGGGCAACAAGGGCCCGCCTCCTGGCGCATGCGCATCATTAATTTAGCCAAGGGCATTGTGGGAGATGAAGTCCTATTTAGCCTAGGCTTTAGGAAAACAGATGGAAAACCAGAGGTGGAGAGGATGCTAGGAGCTTCTGACTGATTCACGCCGAGAAAGGTAGTTTACTTTCCGCAGTCTGAATTTACTTTTTTTCTTTTTTCTTTTTTTTTTCTTTTTTTTTCTTTTTAAGGAGGCAGTATTTCCGGGTTAGGTCGCGACGCCTGCTTTACATCCGGGCTCAAGTGTTGAGCCAATTGCTAGTGGGGTGGGAGGATTTTTTCTACTTTTTCATACTTTTTATCTAGGCGTTGGTGTAGCTTTCTTAATTGTCCAGCTGCTTAATTGTCCAGACTTAACGTTGGTTTGGTCAGGTGACACTTCCTCTGGGACTGGCTAGCTAGCGTTCATGTCTACAGTATTGATCTCGTCCTGTGTGTGAGTCACCTGTGAACTCGAGGAGGTCAGGGGCTGAGTATAGTTCCCTGGGGTCCTCGGGGCTCTAGCAGAAGGCTCACTACTCAGTTGGCTCTTAATAAAATTTTCGAAACGAATTGTAAAGTTGCTTTTCTACTAGACCTTGTTCGGGCACCTAGGAGCTGGCGTCAGTTGCTTAATTTGGCTGCGGTGCCTGACCTGGAGGGAGGCAGAAAGGGTTGTTAGCACGACGTGACTCTGGTGACCTACACGGAGAGGTTCAAGGTCTCTTAAGCTCTGCGGCCGGAAGCCATCTGTTTATACAGTGGCACCTTTATCAGAAGTTACTTTTCTGCCCACTAGCGTGTGCCGTTAATTTATCTTCCTGATTCATCAAAGGGAGTTTCCGTTGCAGTTGGTGATGCGGTGGACCTCTCCCATTTCTTTCTTCCTTTCATCCATTACAATCAGGGAACGATTCGCGAGAACACCCTTTACCCCTGGAAAATAAAGCAGCCGGTGCTAAAATCCCCAGAGGAAAGAAGATGGAAACAAGATCTGGGGATCCAATTCTAAATTTCATATTAATCATTCGGTTAAACTGTGGACAAGTGCTGAAATACATTTTTCCTTCCAGTATTTTGACTCAGATGCCACTTCATATTGGTCAAATGTTTTATATTCTCTACTGAGTATTTTGCCCTTTCATATGACTAATGTCATTTTCAGTTGTAATAATTATTTGGCATAGTGTCAGTGGAAATTTTTTCAGATTGAGTTTGCAGTGAGCAGACTTTTGGAAGGAACAGTACTGACATCCAATGGATGCCCAAAGTAATACAGAGGATAAATCCCCTTTTAAAAGATGTACAGACAGTGGAATAGAGAATGAATTATTCCAAAAAAAAAAAAAAAAAAAAAAGGCCACTGTGGGCTGGATGTGGTAGCTCACTGCCTGCTTTGGGATGCCAAAGTGGGAGGATCCCTTGAGCCCAGAGCTTCGAGACCAGCCTGGGCAACATAGGGAGACCACCCTCTCTACATAAAAAAAAATTTTTTTTTAAATTTAAAAATAAAGTTTCTAAGCTAACCTAGTGGCGTGATGGCATGCATCTGCCATCCTAGCTACTCCAGAAGCTGAGAAGGGTAGATCGCTTGAGTCCAGGAGTTCGAGTTGGAGTTTATACTGAGCTGTGAATGATAGCACCATTCTACTCCAGCCTGAGTGACAGAGAGAGAGAGCTTGTCTCTAAAAAAAATAATAAAAAATGAAACACTGTGTTGTAGAGGAAAGATCGCAGACTTTGAAGTCTGTGATTATAGTAGCAAAGCTACCAATTAATTATCTTAGCAAGTTACTATTGCATGAACATATTTCACCATTGGTAAAAACGGGAATAAAATCTATTTAACAGGATCATAATTATAGTCCCTCTTTATAGTAGGCTTTTTGTAAATGTTTCATTCAAGGTGAATAAAATCACAGTGGTAAAAATGGTGAAGAGTTAACCTCAGTGTCACTTTCCAGAGAAATTGCTATAAGGCAATGTATCTAGGCAGGGATTATGCTTAACTGAGATGTACACATTTTAACATCTGGTGTCAAACCTGGCTTCCTTCTTTGTGACCCCCCATAGATGTTTGCATTTTGAACTGCTGAGTAAGCCAGGCCCCAAGAATCCAAGCATGAATCCACTTCTGCCCTAATTTTAAGGATTTACAATCCATGCCGGAAAGCTCATAAGCATAATTTCTGAATAAGTACATTAAGACAACAAAATGGAATGGATGCCTGATGGAATCCATTCTGATGGAAATTTTAAGAAGGAGACTGTGCCCCTCTGACTCCAAGATGAATCCTGGCACAGAGTAGGTGCTAAAATTTTGCAAAATTAATTTTGACTCTATCACCCTGGCCAATGCACTACCATAACTCAAATCTTACTATCTACCTTTCTGTGTCAGTCCCATTTTTAAAACTGTGTAACCTATGGAAAAAAAAAAAAGAAAAAAAAAAGAAACTCACCAAATCAAAAGAGAGGAAGTGCTAAGCAAATACAGGAACCAAAAAGGGTTATAGAGGCTGCCTTATGCTGTCTCATCCAGTTCCTTTGTGGTCCTCTTCTTCGCACATGCCAAAGCTGTTCCTCACGGCCTGTGAGACAAGAGCATCTTGGATATAGGACAATGGAAGAGTTAGGTGAGTGAGGAGCTTTTTGGAGCAGAAACTCTGAGGGAGTGAAGACTTGGCCATCATCTACGTGTGTAGTGGGGTATACTTCTGGCTAGACCGAGGGTAGTAATGGAAGATTTTATTTTCACTTCTGTTCTCAGCTCTGCCAAGAGGGAAGCATGAGGAACTATGATTGTTTTGGGGAACTATGGGTTCACTGTTTGCAGTGGCAAAATAGAGGGAGAGTTTGGTGCTAACTGCAGAGTAAACTCTTGGCAAATAGTTTTGGACTGGATTGTGATTGAAATTGTCATTTTATTATGAGCATTTTGCCCCATGATGTTCACTGGAGATCATAGGGTGGCCACATAGCAAGGCAATGCAGAGATGTGATTTAAGGAGGAAAAGAAAGAGCAAAAAAGGAGTTGGGGTGTTATGAGGAAGAAAAAATGGACTCGAAATATAAGAGTAAGGGATCCGTAGAGGTTGGAAAAAGACCAGAGTGGTTTCATTTGTTTCATGTTTTCGTCTTAAATCAAGAAGGCATAGCACTCTAACTCAAGTGATTTTGTTGCTAAGCTTTTTATTCAGAAGAATTCTAAAGTAAGAGATTACTATGGCCTGAAAATATGATACCTCCTTCCATTCCAAGGCAATTAAAACCAGCAGTGGAACTATTAGCCACATTATCCATCCAGAGACATCCTGGATTTCAAACCTTTGGAGTAGTGTAACATTTGTCATTCTTGGGACTCATTCCATAGGCTTTGCCAACATCTGTTGCCAGCATCTTAACTAACACTGAGTCACTAAACTTTACCCAATCTCCAAGCTATATTAATTCCACAGTGTCCTGGTTTGGGGTGTGTTTGGGGATGGGGTATGTCAAAAGTGCAAAAAATAACAAAAAATATCTTGCTTATTGTTACATTGTCTTAAAAAAAATTGGCACGTGATTTCAAAGTTGGAGAAACAGAGGAAAAGTAAAGGGCAAATTACCAGGAGGGAAAAGATGTTAATGAAGAGAAAAAGGTAGCATTTAGTAAATACCAAACTGCTTTGGAGGTTCAGTCTATCTTGATATTGGGCTAGACTCTATTTTGGACTTGGGGTAGAATCCAAATTGTTATCCTCCCTGAGTGAAGAATGTGAATTTCTGCTTGAGTTCCACTAGGGCTAGGGCCTTTTTTCTTTTTCTTTTCTTTTTCTTTTCCTTTTATTTTTTTTGGGGGCAGGGGGGGGAGGGGGGACACCTAATGGCTTTCATGGCAAATAATTTAAAAGGAAAGTAATACTTATTTAATGACTCAAGCAAAAACTAGACATTTTTACATATGTTAATCATTTTAGTGTCTGCAGCAACCCTCTGAAATAGGTATTATCCACTTCTTTTTAAGATGAGAAACCTAAGAAAAACAAAATACCTTATTAATGTCACTGCCAGGAACACCTGGTACCAAAACTAAGCAAAAAGGTAGTCTCCTATTTTAGAAGTTTGTTAGTTCTGGTTTTGTGGCCAACGAAGTAACCCAGATTTAACAGACATTTATATTGTTTTGCATTTCCTGAGCAGGCTTGATGTTAGGTAAATCTTGTCCGGAAATACAGAAAGTACCAAGCAAGTAGCCTGGAAGCTAACATTTGTGCAGATTATCCAGTTGGCTATATCTCCACAGGCTATTGATGGCTACACTTCAACAGTTTCTTCAAATTGTCAGCTGCCCAGTAACTACCCTTGAGACTTGGGGTGGACCTTTCTTCTTGCTGGCAGAGAAACAGCATCTAGGACAGGTTGGCTCAAGTGAACAAATATTTCCAGTCTGCAGTAGTACCTCAGAGGCTAGCAGCTTGTAAATCAGAAGGTTTTACCTAAGCCCTCATTACATAGCCATTAGGCATGATAGATAAAGAGGAACCAGGAGCAGACTCTGCCTCGAAATGAAATCCATACAACCCATAGAGACCCCCAGAGACCTCACTTTACTCTTTCATGGTAATATTGATATTATTTCATCTCCACAGGTAAAGGACCACAGAGAATAATTATAGAGTCTTCAGTCTAGTACCCTCTCCTCCCACCCCCACTCTCCAGGAATCCCGTATTTGTCATACTGAAATGAGTCTTCAAATTACAAAATCTGGCAAAAGGCATAATAACCTCAGACTGTTGATGCACCCTCATAAGAAACAGGAAGAAAAAAGCCTCCAACTCATAACCCAGAAAGGTTTTGATAACTTTGGTTAGCTGGTGCGTCTGAGGGCACTTCCCACTAGTGGTTTGATTTCCTCTCTCTCATAATCTTTCTTGTAAATGGCTTTTTATTTTGAGCTCAGGAGGATCTTTGGCTTCTAGTTAGAGCAAAGCTTAGAAAATAGAAAATCAAGGGTCTCTAGCTTAATTGAGAGATGCAGAATAAAAATTCAAAATTCTCAAATTTGGAGTGGAGTCTGGCTAATAAAAATCTGAGGCAAAAAGTCTTCTTTCTACCTGTTTTTATTTTCTTTGTCCTTGTTTTTAAAAACCTTCTAATTATAAAGAAATTTAAGTATGCAAAAGTAGAAAAAATAGTTTAATGAATTCTAATATATGCATCAAGCAGTTTAAACAATCAGTTCTTCACCAGTCTTATTTCATATATATGCCCACCCATTCCTTTCACTTCTGTAATTATGTTAAAGCAATTTCAGTTGTTATTTTATCTGTAAATATTTTGGCACTAATCTCTAAAATAAATAAATATATGTTTATACACATTAACCCTAATGCCATTACCATACACACAACAGCCTTAATAGTAATTCCTTAATATTGGGAAATACCATTATCACACCTAAAAACTTAACAGAATTACTTAATATTATCAAATATTATTATCACACCTAAAATAAATAGTACTTGCTTGATATTATTTAATATCCAGTCAGTATTCAATAGTCTTGATTGTTTTATTTTTAAAGTAGATTTAGTGATCCAAAAATGTTCTTACATTGAAATTAATTATAAATCTCTTGACTTTTTAAAGCTATAGGTTCCACCTCATCTCTTTTTTCCCATTGCAGTTGTTTGTTTGCCCTAAAGTTTAGTCCAGTTTGCTTATCTCTGAAATGGTCTATAAAAGCCAACATTTTTGAGAAATGGATGATTATGAAAGATCTGTGGATTTCATTTGTAAGAAAAAAAAAAAAAGGATTAGAACTTCTCTAATGCCATTAAGAATAATTCATGCCTCCAAAATCTAAAATAAATGAAAATCTGTTTTTTTTTTAAATACCTATGAAGTTTATTTTTCTTATCTGAGAACTTCAGAGGTAGGCAGGTCCTTAGAAATAATATAATTTTGTGTTTAAAGTTTGAAAACTATAACCTGTGGTAAGAAATCTGCTAGAGATCCACTAATGGATATTGAGCTATAATTTGAAAAATACTGTTCTAATTCACTTGCCTCATTATGTAGATGAGGAAACTGCTTCAGAAAAGGACATGACATGCTCAAGATAACCCAAAGTATGACAGGAGACTGGAACTTCTAACTTTCAATTAGTGTAGGGGCTAGGGTTCAGATAGCTCAGATTCAGTCCTGGTTCTATACTCATGAGCTTAAGCAAATTATTTTTGTCTCTTTCTTGATCTACAAAATAAGGACAGTACTATCACCTGCCTCAAAGTGATAGGATGATTAAATGAAATGAGTAAATTCCTGAGCACAGTGCCTGGCATGTGTTAATTTTTTACTAATTATTATTTATTTCATTATAACAGATAGGTACTAGTATAATACTTTTCCAAACAAACAAACACAAAACTACAAGAGTAGCAAATCCCAACTATTTGAATTGCAACATGCTACTTGATTTTGCAATATCTCAGTTTTCTCCCCAACCCTTTTTTCTCTCCACACTCTAAAAGACAGAATACTTACACCTTGCTTTGAGAATTTTGTTCTGTTCTCAGGATAATTGTTAAGATTTAGAAAAAAAATCATTAGGATTAAGCATAAGTGTTATTTCCCTGGTATATTTTGAAAAATGGTAATATAATTGCTTATATTTTTCTGATAGAACAAAGCATTTAATATTTCTTTCTTGTTTTTTTTTTTCTTGTCTTTTTTGGAGACACGGTATCAGTCCTATGGCCCAGGCTGCTGGAGTGCAGTGGTGTGATCTTGGCTCACTTCAGGCTGACCTAGGCTCAGGTCATCCTCCCACCTCAGCCTCCCGAGTAGCTGGAACCACAGATGTGAGCCACCACTCTGGGCTGATTTTTTGTATTTTTAGTACAGACTGGGTTTTGCTATGTTGCCCTGGTCTGAAACTCCTAGGCTTAAGGGATCCTCCCGACTTGGCCTCCCAAAGTGCTGAGATCACAGGCATGAGCCACTACACCCAGCCCAGATTTATTTTTTTCTAATTAGCGATATTTGTGGGCAATCTACCCCAAATGTATGATGAAAATTAGTACTTGTATGAAACATCAAATTATAGAGTAAGACTATGAAATTGAATACAACCATAGAAAATAAGAAACAAGCCACACATTTATGGAGGCATTAAACATTTCTTGGTAAAATTCACCATATTATTGAAGTGAAATAAGGAATATTTGAAAATAGACATAACTGAAGAAAAGAAGGAGATGAATGTGGGCACAGTGAAGATATTTAAGGAGAAAATGATTCTAGAGACTTAAATATTCTCTATCATGATTATCTTGTTTCTTTTCATGTAGATGCCTTATTAGAGGAACTGGAACGTTCCACCCTTCAGGACAGTGATGAATATTCCAACCCAGCTTCTCTTCCTCCTGATCAGCATTCCAGAAAGGAGAGTAACCTTGGCGAGACTTCAGAGATCCTTTCTGTTCAGGATAACACAAGTCCCTTGCCGGTAACTTTTCATTTATTATAGTCCTTAAACATGGTTGTTTGAGTGCATTGCTGAAAATTAATTGTATCCCACATAAAATGATATGAAAGGAGAATCATATATCCAAGAAAGAGAAAAATAATGCCTCAATGTTAATCTAAAGATGTTTTTGGAAAGAGGAAGAGAATTGAGAAAATCATCACAGAGGAATGAGCTTTTGAGAACTAAATTTTTTTCTAATGAGTGCATGGTCACAGACAGTTTTGTCAGATTCACTTGGGATATTCTGATATTACTGTCTGGGCATCAGAAATGCATATTGCAGTTTGACTGGAATGGTACTCAAGCCAGAGATCACCTGAGGAAGGCCAGGTGGTAGCTTAGACAAGTCTTCTCAGGGTGACATTTTAGGCTCACCCCTTCCCAGATCTTATTTTCTGCTGAATAGATTAAGAACTTCAAGTATTAGTTTACACAGAGATTATGAAGCTCTAGGGAACCAATTCAAACTAACCAAACTGACAAGTGATGATATATATTTTAAAAAACCCGGGCAAGTGCAGTAGCTCAGGCCTGTAATTTCAGCATTTCGGAAGGCTGAGGCAGGAGCATCACTTGAGGCTAGGAATTTGAGACCAGCCTGGGCCACATGGTGAGACACCCATCTCTATGAAAAATTTAAAAATTAGTGGGGTGTGGTGGCACGTGCCTGTGGTCCCTGCCACTCAGGCGGCTGAAGCAGGAAGATTGCTTGAGCCCAGGAGGTTGAGGCTGTATATGATTGTGCCACTCAACCCCAGCCTGTGTGACAGAATGAGAACTCATCTCAAAAAATAAACAAAAAACAAAACCCAGAAATCAAATGTATTAATTTATGGTTACAGTTAAAGCTGTCAAGTAAAACAGGTGTTAGTATTTACTCATATATGCATTCTCTTTCTATGGATAAGTCCACATAGACGTACATTATAATTAAAAGATTACTTGATGAGAATGGAATTAGTGTAAGATGAATTAAGTAGATCCTCTTCATAACTGGTAATTTTGTACTATGATATTTTGATTCATCATTGTATACTATATGAAATAACCAGAAGCACAGACCTGAAATTTGAGCTCAGGGGTAGTTTACCCCCTAACTGTTCTTTCCTCCAGACACATACAGTTTTAAGGAAACGAATATCCCTCTCTACTAGGGAACTATTGTCTTTGTCCTCAGTGGTAGATTATAACTGTAGGCTCCTAAGTGATCTCCTGCTCTTTTCCCCGCTGCAGTCTATTCTCAAGCAGCCAGGGTCACCTTTAAAAATTAAAGTCAGACCCTGTCATTCTTCTACTCAAAACCCCCCAATGACTCCTCATCTTATTTGGAGTAAAAGCATTGATCTTTCTGGAGTGCCCATATATCCTGGTTTATCTGAAAGAGTCTTAGGTTTATTCTTGCTTTTTTTTTTTTTTTTTTGCTTCTTACTAACTTTAACATTTTACCCCAGATTTTCAATTTTATTTGAAGTTTTCTTATTAGTATTTGCATTACAGTAAGCCAGTATGGCTTAACAGACCTCCCTCCAGCTTCTTCTGTGGTCTCATCAGTGTACAAAACACATATTCCATGAGCAGAGTTTTTTTTTTTTTTCTTTTGAGATGGAGTCTCTCTCTGTCACGCAGAATGGAGTGCAGTGGCACAATCTCGGCTCACTGCAACTTCTGCCTCCCAGGTTCAAGTGATTCTCCTAACTCAGCCTCCCGAGTATCTGGGACTACAGGGGTGCACCACCATGCCCAGCTAATTTGTGTATTTTTAGTAGAGACAGGGTTTCACCATGTTGACTAGGCTGGTCTTGAACTCTTGACCTGGTAGTTTGCCTGCCTCAGCCTCCCAAAGTGCTAGGATTACAGGCATGAGCCACTGCCCCCAGCCAAGCTTTAACTTTATTATGGCTAAATGCAAAAGATGGCTAATGAGAACTTGTCTTTTGTCTTGATTCCATGCAGACAAAATCTAGCTAGCAGCAACTTTTCCAGAATTATATGAAGGGTGCTAGCTGTTAAAGCAAAGAGCTCAAGCACAAGCACAAGTAGTCAAAGATAGCTAACTCGTCTGATCTTAGACAGTAGCAGAAAAATTTCTGAGGCTTTTCCCCCTGCTGGCCACTTGGTGGAACACACTCATGCCCTCCCATGATCCGTGTGATGGGGTAGCCTGTGAGATGGATGGAACCTCCTCAGAGTCAGTAAAAAATGGAAGAAATTGTAACTTAATGTCATACAAATTATGTTTAGGAAATAGAGGCTAAGCAATTTTGCCATAGAGTATAGTGTAGTCTAATTGTTTTATTAAAGCAGTTTTGTTATTATTTGTATGTGTAAAGCTCTGTTTTATTATATGATAATGCCTTTTTAATTTTATGGTGAACGCTTTCAGCAGTTAGCTCAAAACAAAAACAAAACAAAACCCACATGTTTAATTGACTCAAGAAATCTGATAACGAATATGCAACGTGCAGAAAATATTTGTCAGTATTTACCATGCACCATGCAGGCAAGTAGAGAGATCACTGTCCCTTTGAAAACCAGAAGGTACAAACGTGGTGAAGAAGCTTTGACATCTATTTCCAAAGTTAATAATTTAAGAAGAATGTGCCTTAAAATGATTTCAACACGCAGCTGCAGGAGGCCTGTGTACATGTCATTGTGAAGCACACCTTTCTATTAGGATCAAATTACCCATAAATTAGTTTTGCTCATTTTCAATTCCAAGTTTTCTTGTGCTTGTAAGTAAACTGGTCATCATTAGTGAGTGATTTCCCTTTGCAAACCATCAAATAATGTTTTTTATGTTAGTGTCATTAAATATCTCAATTAGAAGATGTATTAATTCTGAAATGTTTCAATTTTGTTTTTTATCTAATTCAAAGAATCAAAATAAAATATGTGAGAATTTCTTTCCTAGCCAAAAAGTGAAACATCTGACATTGTTAATGCCACTGTAAATTTAGTTGAAAAGCTCAACATTGAAGATAAACTATTGTTTTTGTTGTGAGAATATGAATATAAATGTTAATAGAGCACAGCATTGTGATAAAAATGTTCTTACCAAGTTAACAAGCAATGGAGCAGAAATATACTTGGAATTGGTTGTAATGCACACAAAATTAGTGACTGCATCCAAACAAGCTCCAATATTTTGTCAGTCAAAACAGAAACTGAAATTGTCAAAATTTATAAGTACAAATAGATATATATACACACACACACAATTATATAAGTAACTGATCTACAAAACTTTTGTGACAGAAGCTGATATCGAACACTACCACACAAGGAAACATTTCAGAATGGCTTTATATATATTCCTGTCTGTGTTGCATGTCATCAGTTGGATTTTGGGAATGCTTGAGGCTTTGAAAAACCACTGTGTAAAGCAACCCAAATTTAGATTGCATTATGTTCAAGACCAATTGGAAATTTTTAATCGATATTATTCAATGAATGTAGCATGAAAATTTAGCTTTTGAAGCTTTTATCAAGTTACAGTTATATAAAAGAAGGCTTGCAAGGGAAGAAGCTCAAATGTCTCCCTACAAAAGCCAAGGAGGAATTGAATAAATCAAAAGACGAAAGCTGATATAGTTTAATTATCTAATTTGACGATTATGCTTCAGAAAAATCTTAACTATGATGTATTTTGACTTCTAATTTTAATTGGATAAATTTTTATTCTTCACCAAAATGGAGAAAAATTTTGAAAGTCTATGATTTTGCAATATCTAGATTTGGTGAAATGTTAAAAAAAAATCACAGATATAGACAACTTGAGAGTTTTATCTTATAAGAAAATTACTGAAGAAAGATGCTCTGAATGAAGGCAGAAAAACAGCCCCTATGATGATGTTGGCCTGAAATATTTACATATTTTAATTTAAAAAATGGGAAGATTCTTCATTTAGCAGAATGTACAGGTTCATCAGTATCTAGAGAGAAAATATGTTCTCAGTTAAAAACATTACAGTCTATAGAGAAGCATCAATTAAAATTGTCTACAATTTCAGATATATTAACCATAAAATGAAGCTTTAAAAACAATTGCAATTTTATAAAAATAATAACGCTGTTTAAAAATAAAAAAAGAAACAAAAAGCAAAAGAAAACATATGTCCCCCAAAAATGTCCACATTCCAATGCTAGAGACAACACTGTCTAAATAACAAATTAAGGTATGTGAATACATGTCAAGAATAATTGTACCATTTAAAAATGTTCAGATTATATATATATATATACATTTTTTTCTTTGAGATGAAATCTCACTCTGTTGCCCAGGCTGGAGTGCAGTGGCGTGATCTCAGCTCACTGCAACCTCCACCTCCTGGGTTCAAGTGATTCTCCTGTCTCAGCCTCCTGAGTAGTAGGGACTACAGGCACTCACCACCACGCCTGGCAAATTTTTTTGTAATTTTAGTAGAGATGGGGTTCACCATGTTGGTCAGGCTGGTCTTATACTCTCCTGACCTCAAATGATCAGCCTGCCTTGGCCTCCCAAAGTTCTGGGATTACAGGTGTGAGCTACCGTGCCTGGCCAATATTTTCTTAAAGTTGCTTGAATGTTCATAACTTTGTGTCACTTTAAGATATTTTAGGAAATTTTAATTTTGAAAATAAATTTTGAATAGAATTATCTTATAGGTCCACCAATATAAAAAGACCAAATTTCGGTCAAGAAACATATTTAAAAAATGATATTATATGACTTATTTTTGGAACAACTTTTCATTCTAAAAAATATCCCAGTCTGAACATTTGGTGATATGGCCAACCCATCTACATGATCTGGCCCCTTTACTTGCTGTCCCTGTCTCCCTGGTTCACTCTGCTCAGGCCACACTGTCCTCCTCGTGGTTTCACAAATGCTCCAGGTGCTTTCCCTGCTGGCTTTTGCACCTGGATCATGTGACCCTAGGTATTTGCTTTCTTTCCTTACCTCCTGTGTAAGTCCTTGCTCAAGCGTCCTCTTCTCAGTGAGTCCTTCCCTGATCAGTATATTTATAATTGCTGTCTCTCCCCTACATCCATCTTCTATCCAAAAGATTAATTTTACATATTAATTTGTTTGTTATCTGTTTCGCACCAATAGAATGTAAGCTTCAGGGCTTAGAGTTTTTATCTGATTGTTTTGCTTTTTGGCTGCTACATCCACAGCCCTGGCACATGACAGGCCCTCAATAAATATTTGTTCAATAAATAAATGAATTGCTGGCCAACAACCTTTTAGATTCACATGTTATTTATTTTCATATGTCAAGTTTAATAACATTATAGTCTCCCCCTAGGCACCATCTGGTTTAGTTAAAGTAGGGGATAGCTCTGACCCATTTTATTTGCTTTATGGTTCTTATCTAAGGAGGGTCAATTTCTCTATTTCAATGGTTTTTAGGCAAGGAAGGGCTGCCAGTATTTATTCACATGCCAACTACTCTGTTTAGAATTTGGCTTTTCTTTGTGGGATGGCTGGTAATTCCTCTGGCTTGTGAAAGAAGAGCTGAGAGATAGGCCACTTGTTAGTTCTCTTTAAAAGCTACAAACATCGATTAACTGTGCGTATCATTAAGCCTCAACATTCTGATAACAAAAATTTGTTGTTTGCTCTTCCTTGTCACTTATATGTCTTAGGCGCAGCTCGTGTATACTACCAATATCCGGGAGCTCAATGTCTACAGGTATTTTTTTTTTCTATTAAATGCTTTTAAAAATTAAAGTTAGTAGATAATTGTTATCAATCTTTGGGTGATAAATTGCTTTGCAAGTGTTTATTATTAGAACTCCTATATCATCCTGCTCTTTCCACAGTCTTTGAACATAGGTAGAAGCTCTGTGAAGCTGACTTGACAACTTCTCAGGTTGCTTGGCATCTGGAGGGGTTGTCTAGGCTGATGGGCCATGCTATGTCCGTTACCACCTAAAAAACTATAAATACTCCCAGAATCAACACAGTTGTTTTGTCGAAGCTAGTCCAGATGTTATGCTCTAGTTTCCTGAAAAAGAAAACACACCTGAAGAAACTTCAGCAAGATTCTAGCAATGTCAGAGCTAGGATGAGGGTTAAACTAAGATAGTGGGTCTCATAGCCAACTGATGAGTATTTACTTTTTCTTTCAATATTGGCTCAAGATTTATGTAGTGGGTGGAGGGATTTCCTTTTATGAGAAATTACATATTGAAACAGATACACTTACTAAGTCATTTCTCCTGGCTAAAGCAGAATTGGCAATCTGAAAAAATAAAAAGACCAATTTAGTTATTCCCTCCTTGGTTATAGCTTGCAATTTTTAACATCAGACAACTTTTTGGAAAACAGATTAAAGGGCATAAAATATAGGTAGTAAAGATTCATGCTTGGGAAAGAGTACTAGACCACACCTTATTTGGTTTCAGGATTGCAGTCGGTAGTGCACACATGCAAGAAAAAAATAAGGGAAGAACTGTGCTACACGAAGTTTTCTTAAAACTTCCCTCTTAAGGATACTTTTTACTTTGGTGAAAGTGAGGCCAATTTATTAATATATATTGCCAGTTTATTCTAGTTCCAAGGATGTTGCCATGTGAGAATTCCTCCTAGTCCTTTCCCAGTCCCTGAAACCCCAATGAAAAAATAAAAACAAAGTAAAACAACAACAAAAAGTGACTGGCACACAATAGGTTCTCAGTAAATACTTGGTTTCTTAAATCTAGGAATCCAAGACTCCAATAGAAATGCAAGTGAACGCATGAACATACAACATGAAACCTAGCCCAACCAACAGCCTGTATATCTGGCACTGTGATTAATTGATGGCACACCAACACTAACTTACTGACACCCTCTTCTTCATAGTATGGACCTCTCTGGCTTATTTCCCATCATTTCCTCCTTTTTCTCTTGCTCTGTGTTCTAGGGGAGCTGATCCTTGGGTTTTCCAGGCTCCAGGATCAGGTCCTCACTGTCTTCAACCAGTGGCGGGGGCGGGGAGGGGGGGACACTGTGGAGAGACTGCAGGGTAAAAAGCAGTGAAATCCAGAGCATTTCCCCGCAAGGCGTTCTGTTTCCACAGAATCTCTGTCAGCAGCTTTGTCTTCTTTATGGCTTCAGCTGGAGCACAACAGGTCTGCTGTGGTTTCAGCTTCCGCCTGTTGACTTGGGCCCCTAGCTCTGGTAACTTTTCCTGTTTTCTTAGTCCCTTTGGCTTAGGGATAGTAGTGACTTCTCTGTTACTCAGTGTCTTCTGTTTTGCTTCTTAGATCTCCCTCACCTGTGTAGTCAGGTTTCTGGACTAAATTCTGTATACTCACGTAGTTTATGTTTTCCTGACTGGACTTTGATGTCCTCCCCATCACTAAATGCCTCTGAGGGAGAGTGACATAAAATCCAGGTGACCTAGTAAATATGCAATAGATGGATGCACATCCCTGAGACTGGTATAACTCTGAGCTGGGAAGGCTAGCATGTAAATAGAATATTAGACATAAAAATTAGATTCCTACATTCTGTTTCTGCTGTTTACTCTGGCTTGCTTAAATGAACTAAACATTGCTTTTAACCTACCTTGAAAATATTTTCAATACTAGCTGTGAATATAACATTGGAATAACATTTCTAGTATAGTTACATATCAATAGCAACATGAGCAATAATTTAGAAATTTATCTTTTACAAGAACAAAAATAATTCTGGTAATAATAGAGAGAAACAAATCATAAAAATATAACAGAGAAATAAGTAAGGATAAAACAACAGCACGGTGAAGCTCCTTTCTTAAGTCTGGATTCTTTTAGATGCATCTTTCGTGATTCGTATCACTGAAATCTCTGAGCACTGAAGTAAGTTGCTGCTGATGACATAGCCAGGTATCTTTACTATCTTCAAAAGGTCAGGGAACAAATCAAAGGCTTTTCTCTTTTCAGAAACATTTCCTGAAGTGAGCACTTTAATTAGTAATCATTAACTTTCAAGGTCTGTCATTTCTTATCTAGAATTTTATATTGTTGACTCAATAACTATTGGAATATTTAACAATGCTCTATTTCCCTTTCTACACTGCACTAGGACTTTAGTTAAAAACCAGTGGGAATTCTTTGGATAAGCACAAATTTGCCCCAGCTGTAAGATGGGAAGGTTTTTAGGAGTATACAAGCCCTGATAATAAACTGAATTTATTCTATATTTGGGCATAGGACAGCAGAATGTGTTCACAGTCCTGCTGCCTTTTATATTCCCAAGGCATTTGTCCGTGGTGGCAGTTACTAAGGGATTATGACTGATCGAGCTGTGAGAAAAAGCTCCACTGTGCCTTCTTGGAAATCTCCAAGATGGATTGAATCAATTACTTGCATACTTGACCACTTTTACTCTCAGATTAAAACAAAAAATCTTGCATCTAGTAGAGGGCCTGTTGTTAAATGATCAAAAATAAGTCAATGTGAGACATGTTGTATCGAATAAACAGTGTTCTCAAGAGAGAAAAGTTTCCACTTTTCTTCTATCTTTTTCCTGACTGGTAAATACATAAAGATAAGTAGCAAGTGTATGTTTTCATTTTTGAAAATATATTTAGTGAAAGACAGAATATTTACTTTTATTTATGGCTTTGTATCTTTGTACAGATGAGAGAAAGCGAAAGAGAGAGAGAGAGGTAAAAATGTTTGAGTGGTCATGAGACAGAGAGTTTTGGTTTGGTGGGTTGTTAGCTAAGCTGTCTTAATGTTGATTACAAACATGATTTCATAGTCAGTTACCTTTTTGTGCCGTTTGACCCAGTGATTTCACTTTTTAAAATTTACTCTGTGTAAATGATCAAACATGGGTGCAAATATTTGTTTAGCAGTTTTTCTTATAATAGGAAAAGTTAGAAAACAATTTAGGTAGCCAGCAATAAATTATTGGTTTAAAAAATTATATAGTACATTATATATTTGAAAACCATATAGCCTTTAAACATTATTTTGGTAGATAATTCAGTAAAGACAGCAGAAACTTAGCAGTTTGCAGGCCTAAACTCTTTGTTACTTGCCAACTGTATTATGTACAAAAAAGTTTTGAACTTCTCTAAGCCCTACTTTTTTCATTTGGAGGTGACAATACTTTCCTCTTAAGGTTGTTATTATAAAAGGTTTAAAGAGGACATGTATAAAAGCTCTGTATGGAGGGTCAGGCATAGTATAGACAGACATTCAATGAATGTTATCTATTATGGTTGCAGAAGACAGAAAGCTATATTCATAAGAGTAGGAAAAAGTATAATTTTAGTTTTCTAAAATTACACACAATCATAGTTAAGCATAATGGTATCAGCCAAAATGTCCAGAATAATTGCCTCCTGAAAAGGAGATTGTGTGTGTTTTAAATTTTTTCTTTATATTTCTCTGTAGTTTTTAAATTTTCTACATTTAATATGTATTAATTTTATACTTTAAAACAATTTGAAATAGAAACCTCTACATTGTGACTCTATGTAATTTATTGAAGATTGTTTATAGAACCATTATATGTTAGTATGCGTGTGTATAATAACTGAGCTATACAGGTGAATTGCACTACTGATGTCTCATCTGCCACCTCCACCAACTCATCTCTTGGCCATGTGTGTTAGCTATTTTCCTAGTATAGATGAACTATGTTTTGTTAACTTAAGATACAAAATTATTTCATAAACTCATGTGTGTAAAAAGCAAAAGAATTTGGAAATATATAGATAGGGTGAAACGTGAGACCACCCCACTTCGAGTCTTTCCTCTCACCAACTCACTACCAGTTCCATGGGTAACTGCTGTTAGGTTGTTCTTACAAATTTAAGTGTGTGCATATTTACACTTATGTACATGGGCTTATAAATTTATATAAATGGAAGTATATATTTTTTCTTTCTTTTTCTCAAATTTTGAGAGAGAGTCTCTCTCTGTTTCCCGGGATGGAGTGCAGTGGGCTTATCTCTGCTCACTGCAGCCTTGACCTCCTGGGCTCAAGCTATCTTCTCATCTCAGCCACCCAAGTAGCTGGGACCACAGGCAGGTGCCACCACACCCAGCTAAATTTTAAACTTTTCATAGAGATGGAGTCTCCCTATGTTGCCCAGGCTGGTCTTGAACTCCTGGGCTCAAGCAGTCCTCCTACCTCAGCCTCCTGAAGTGCCAGGATTATAGGCATGAGCGACTGCACTGGGCTGAAAGTATAGTTTTCATATTTTCTGGGCTTTTGTTTTTTACATTAACAATGAATGTCGGAAGTCTTTCTTCATTCACATAAATCTATGTATGCTTAGCACTTGCATGTTATTCTATAGCATGGATGAACCATAATTTATTTTACTTTAGAGCCATTGGTTTATTTCCAATTTGCTCATAGAAGCTGTACCCTAATAAACATCCTTGTACATATATTTATATATATATACGTCCAATTTCTCTGTAGGATATATTCTTAGTAGCAAAATGACTGAATCAAGTGGTATATGCAACTGAAATGTTGATAGATACTGCCTTGCAAAAGTTTTTATAAATTTACATAACTACCTATGATATATATATACATGTATGTGTATATATATGTATATATATATTTATAATTCATATTTTGCCAACACTGCATGTTATCCCTCTTTTAAAATTTCAACTAATAGGTAAATATTGGTATCTCATTGCTTTAAATTGCAAATTTAAAGATTAATGAGGTTGAGGGTATTTTTACATAGTAATAAACATTTGAGTTTCTTTTTCTGAAATCTGCTTTTTAAAAGAATCTTTAGCTCAGGTTTGTTTTTTAATTATTTGTAGATTTCTTTAAAAACTTGAATATTATATTTTAAATATTTATTTATATTTAAGTTTTGTGAGTTTAGCTGTGTCAATATATTTTTCATTTTTGATGTCACTTCAGAATTTTATGTCCATCTTAGGAAAGCCTTCATTACCTCAAATTATAAAATATATTTTTCATTTTTCTATTATGTTTAAGAATATTTATATCTATCTTTAATTTGTCTCAAATTTATTCATGTATATGGTGTGTTGGGGATCCATATTTATTTTGTCCAAAATAGGTTATTATTCATTGAGTTGAATAGTCTGTTTTGGATGATTTGAAATGCCACATTGATCATATATGAAGTTCTTATAGGTGCAGGAGCCTGTTGCTGGGTTTTTAAATCTACTCCTTTGACCTATTTGTTTTTTTCTTTTTCTTTTTCTCTTCCCTTTTCTTTTCCCTCCCTCCCTCCCTCCCTCCTTTCCCTCCTTCCCTTCCCTTCCCTTCTTCCTCTCCTCTCCTCTCCCCTCTCTTTTCCTCTCCCCTCTCCTGCCCTCCCCTCCCCACCCCCTTCCCCTCTCCCCTCCTCTCCCCTCCCCTCCTTTCCTCTCCCCTCTCTTCTCATCTTTTCTTTTCTGACAAGGCCTCATTCTGTTTCTGTTGTCTAGGCTGGCATGCACTAGTGTGATCACAACTCACTGCAGCCTTGGCCTTTTGGGCCAGAGTGGTTCTCCTGCCCCAGCCTCCTGAGTAGCTGAAATGACAGGGGCCTGCCACCACATCTGGCTGATTTTGTAATTTTTGTAGAGACAGGGTCTCCCTATGTTGCCCAGGCTGGTCTCGAACTCCTGGGCTCGAGCAGTCGTCCTGCCTCAGCTTCCTGAAGGAATCACAGGTGTGAACCATTGCACCCAGCCCTATCTATTTTTTTTACCAGCATCATTCAAATTTAGTTATTGTTACTCTATAAGACACGTCTATCAAGACAAGTCTTCCCCCCTGTTTTTTTTTTCTTTGAAACTTTTAATTTTTATAGAGACCAGGTCTCTCTCATGTTTCCCAGGTTGTTCTTGAACTCCAGGTCCCAAGTGATCTTCTCACCTGGACCTCCCAAAGTACTGGGACCACAGGTGTGAGCCACCACACACCCTCCCTCCTTTTTTTTTTTTCAGAATTGTCTTGAGGGTTCTATCCCATAAATTTTAACATCACCTTACTAATTAGCTTAAATAATTCTATCAGAATTTTTATTGAATTACATTGAATTTACAGTTTAATTAGGGGAAACTGACATTATAATATTTATCTTCATTTATGTAGGCCTTCTCTAAAAAATACATTTTATTGTGCATATTAAAGGAGTACAATATGATTTTATGGGATATGAATACTTAGTAAAATGATTACTATAGTGATGTAAATTAACATATTTATTATCTCATGTAGTTACACATTTTTGTTTTTGTGGCAAGAACAGCCAAAATTTACTCGTTTAGTAGGAATCTTAAATACAATACAATTTTATTACCTGTAGTTCTTATGCTGTACATTAGCTCTCTAGGCTTATCTTACATATCTGCTGCTTCATATCCTCTAACTTACGTGTCCCCATTTTCACCCCCTTTCCTGCCCCTCATCACCATTACCTCTAAATATTTGATATTTAAAAAAAAAAAAAAAAGATTCCACCTGTGAGACCATGGAATATTTTACTTTATTATTTCACTTGTATAATGTCCTTCAGATTCATCAGTGCTGTGACAAATAACAGGATCTTCTTTTTTTTAAGGCTGAATGATATTCTATCGTGTGTGTGTGCATATTTCACAATTTCTTTATTCCATTGATGGACACTTAAGTTGTTTCCACCTCTTGGCTATAGTGAATAGTGCTGCAATGAACTTAAGAGTTAAGATCTTTACGAAGTGGTAATTTCATTTATTTTGTGTATGCCCAGAAGAAGGATTCCTATGTCATGTGGTATTTCTATTTTCAATTCCTTTAGAAACCTCCATACTGTTTTCTGTAATGGCTGTAACAGTCTATGTTCCCACCAATGATGTATAAGGGTTCTTTATTGTTCATACCCTGGCAAATGTTTGCCATCTTTTGACTTTTTGAGAATAGTCATCTGTTTGAGAGTGGTATTTCATAATAGTTTCATTTGCATTTCCCTGATGATTAATGGTGTTGAATACCTTTTCCTATAACTTTTGGCCATTTTTATTTCTTCTTTGGAGAAACATCGATTCAGGTCCTTTGCCCATCATTTAATTAGATATGTGGCTCTTCCTTAATGTCTGCCAATGGTTTTTTTTTTCATATAATTCTTACATATTTCTTGTTAAGTGTATTCTTTGATATTTTGTTTATTTTTTTTTAATTAAGAAAAAAATTTTTTTTTTTGAGACAGAGTCTCATTCTGTCGCCAGGTGTCAGGCTAGAGTGCAGTGGTGTGATCTTGGCTCACTGCAACCTCCGCCTCCCGGGATTAACCAATTCTCCTGCTTCAGCCTCCCAAGTAGCTGGGACTACAGACATGCAACACCATGCCCAGCTAAATTTTATATTTTAGTAGAGACAGGGTTTCGCTCTGTTGGCCAGGATGGTCTCAATCTCTTGACCTCATGACCCTCCCGCCTCGGACTCCCAAAGTGCTGGGATTACAGGCATGAGCCACCGCGCCCAGCCTCTTTGATATTTTATAACTTTTGTTAGAATTGTGAACAGTTTCCTTTTTTTCTCATTGGATTTTCAAATTGCTTATTAATGATCATAGGAAAGAGACTGTTTCATTTTATTATTGTATCTAATCTCCACCCTGATCTTTTTTATTCATTCCAATGGTTGTTCAGTCATTTATCTTACATTTTCCTGGGAAATGATTATACTGTCTATTTTAAAAGAAAGAATGAGGGTGCACTGCCTTTACTGCAAATATATAATTCTCTTATTTTACTTTAAAATGCATTTGACAATGTGTTCTAGAATAACGTTGAAGATTGGCAATGGTAGTAGGATCTATGTCCAACTTGCTTTTAATTAAAAATGTGCTTAATTTTGATTAGTAATTATGAGACTTGCTATAGATTTCTTTTGGACACATTTTATCAGTTTATAGACTTTTTCTTCTTTTTCTTGATATTCAACAATAGAAATGGTTGTTAAATTTGTCTTCTACTGCTTTTTCAGCACCTATCAATGTGTTTATAAAGCTTTTCCCCTATTTGTTAATAAATTATATTAATCTTTTTCCTAATTTTGAACTATTTTTGAATGACCAGTATAAACACAAATTAGCCATGATTTTTTTTATTTTTTATGATTTTTTAAAAAAACACATTTCAGCTAATTTTATTTAACCTCTCTCCCACACATGCCCACAGTTTTTTCTTTAATTTAAAAACGTTTCTATGCTATTTATAGGAAGAATTAGGTAATTTTCCATGTTTTTTTTATGTATTTGATAATTTTATACAATGATCCCCCAAAACTGTTTTTTTTTTATTGTACTTTAGGTTTTGGGGTACATGTGCAGATCATGCAGGATTGTTGCATAGGTACACACATGGCAATGTGGTTTGCTGCCTCCATCCCCCCGTCACCTACATCTGGCATTTCTCTGCATGTTATCCCTTCCTGACCTCCCCACCCCCCGGCTGACCCTCCCTTGGCCCCCTGAGTGTGTGATGCTCCCCTCCCTGTGTCCATGTGTTCTCATTGTTCATCACCTGCCTATGAGTGAGAACATGTGGTGTTTGTGTCAGTTTGCTGAGAATGATGGTTTCCAGATTCATCCATGTCCCTGCAAAAGACACAAACTCATCATTTTTTATGGCTGCATAGTATTCAATGGTGTCTATGTGCCACATTTTCCTTGTCCAGTCTATCGTCGATGGGCCTTTGGGTTGGTTCCAGGTCGTTGCTATTGTAAACAGTGCTGCTATGAACATACGTGTGCATGTGTCTTTATAATAGAATGATTTATAATCCTTTGGATAAATACCCAGTAACGATATTGCTGGGTCAAATGGAATTTCTATTTCTAGGTCCTTGAGGAATCCCCTCACTGTCTTCCACAATGGTTGAACTAGTTTACACTCCCATCAACAGTGTAAAAGTGTTCCTATTTCTCCACATCCTCTCCAGCATCTGTTGTCTCCCGA